>OMOW01104107.1:6292-19930 GCA_900312555.1 Lamprogrammus exutus | reverse complement strand
CATGGACGTGAGCTTCCTTGGTAAACAATTCTCTCAACCAATGTCAGAACAATTTTGGTTACTATGGAGGTTTTATTGCCTTATTCAGAGTGCAGTATAATCAAAGTTTTAACGTGTTTGTAAAGACAAAAGAACACTACACACATTTAGTTATTTTTCCATATTTTGTACCGCAAAGATGAATGAAAAGTGCAGTAAATTGGGTAGGTCACATCTTTAAGACTTTATTTCTTACTTTTATCCCCATAAAAGTCTATTGTTATATCTCGAATCACACAGCATGCCCTCATCCATTTTATTGGTTCATTACATATTTATATCCTGCGCCTGCTCTTTAACACAATAAACAATCGAGGATTTCTGGTGTGAATGAGAAGCAGCTTCAAGTTTCAGGGGTGTATGCAAAACAGTGCCTTTTCCTCACAGCAGCCTCCAATGAATCATTTATGAGGAGTAAGTTAGATGTGATGGGTCTGTTATTTATTATGTAACTTGAGACAATTTATACTCCAATCAATTTTAATAGATCTGGAGACACCCTTGTTTAAAAAGAATTTAGTTTTGAAATCTACCAATTATTTTCCAGTCACTTTAATTCTATTTTATTTCAGATTTTGTTGAGTTGGGTTAAAATCAAAGAAGCCAAAGCAGACGTGGCAATGTTCTGTACATGTAGATGTTGCAGCCAAAGTGAGTGGTGTGAGTGCAAGCCCCAGTTCGTAACTCGGCAACAGATCTGTTTTACCAGACGATGATAAAAACGTTGCACCCACAGACTGTGCAGCTAGAAAGTAAAAGTGTAAATTCTGGTATTAGATCATGATGTCACTGCGTTTACTGGCGTCCATTTATCCATTCTTTGTATATGCATATCCTATGAAGCCTATTCCCACATTTCGAGAGTACACCTGACCCGACCCATGACCTGAGTCAGGTCCCATACTGTTACTTTGGGTCTCAGGTCTGTGTCAATGTCTTTACATCCCTATCAGCTCTGATCACATGGTTTGTTACAGTCACAGCCGGTGACAATATGCTTTTTGAGGAGAGACGAGTATGGAAGAAGTTGAAAGAAGTTTAGGTCTGCTGGGTTGACTGCGTTTCGGATTGGGTTTGATTATTCGCGAGTCAGTTTTGGGTCAGGGCCACCTGTCCTCGGCTCCCTCCCTTTCCTGTTTCAGGCGTGGTACAACTTCTTGGACTCATGAAGATCTCGGCACACACAGACAGACAAACATTCACACCTATGGGTAATTTATAGTTTCCAAGTGGCCTCACCTGCTTGCCTTTCGACTGTGGGAGGAAACCAGAGCACGTGTTAGAAACCAACGCAGACACTTGGAGGACATGCAAACTCCACAAAGAAAGGCCTCAGCCAGATTCAAGCACCGACTGTGGTGTGCAGTCTAGCGAATGCCTGCATCATGGAACAGACGCTGACATTAGAAGCTGACTCTTTCCCTCATCTGACCTTCCCTTTGCACTGAAACCTTTACGTTTGCTCAACACCCTCAAAACACCTTCTCCTACTCACCTCCTCACACGTTTCATTAGACTTGACAAGCATGGCCCCCTACATGTGCGCCAAAGTTTGATCCATTGTTAAACTTCCATTTTTGACAAAAAGCAGCAGGCAGACCTGGGAGAAAGCTGTTACTTGGTAAATAATGCAGTGGGAGTGTTTACTGTTTCCAGTGGAAGGACTCTGAACCCACAGTGGCTCACATAAATGGTTGCAGCCCAGATCTGTTCAAAGAAAATTTGGGGGAAACCAGAAATAGAGGAGAGGAAAAGAAAGCGGCTCTCATAAACAACAAAGTGACTCAAATCTCTTCCAAAGCTCAACAATCCTCTAAAACTGTCATTTATATGACATGTGGACAGAGTCGAGCTGATTGGCTGACTGTGGGCAGAATTTTTAGTGATTTAAATATATTAAAATGTTGAAATCATTGAAGTGGTTTTGGGGTCAATCAGCTCAAACACAACCTCTTTGGTAGACAAAACGTTGCAGGTCAGATGTGTTTGTTCGGTGTCAAATATAGGCAACACTCTGCAACATTTAGAACAATTTTGCCAGATTTACAGCATTTTTCCATCCACGTGTTCTTGCCTATTGACGGCCTCGACATTTGTGAGACACGTCTGTAAACACTGCGCTTTGGGATCACAATGCACTTCATATTGGTAAACCACTGCAATTAAGCTTGAAGCTGAAATGTGCCTTTATGGGCCGCGTGTGACGTATAAATATATATTTTGGTAAACAACACTCTGCTACAATGGGACAACCCGTGAGAGACGCTACAGACAAGACACATCAAAGTGCCCAAAACAGCTGCAGCACTGACATTAAACCTTGATTGGCATACAGCAACGTGTAACAAACACATATAACTGAGCCTAAGACAAAATGTAAGACATTCAGTGGACAAGGTTGCTAGTTACCCCCTAAAAAGACATTTTAGGACATAACTAACAACCTTGTTCATCAATCAGACGACTTGTCTATTTGGGTGCATCTAACTGGTTTTGAAAAGGCTTTTTAAGGCTTTTTCAACACACTTGATGAGCATGCAACCTATCAAATGATGCCATGTACATCTTAAAGCAAAGAGGATTTCACTTTATAGTCATGAAATTATACTCAAAAGACTCAAAGAATCCTATTAAATATAACTGAATTGTTTCAAATCATCATCTCAGACGTTCCCAAGCAAAGCGAAGAAGTTGGCGATAGTGCAAACAAAAGTTAACGGACAAGTTTTAGCACCAACGGCTGTGTTTTTAATTGAATCCTGTGGGTTTGATGTGTTGGCACACTGGGCTTGCGTGTTACCTTTCTCTGTAAGTTGGTCGGCAGTCTTAGGTGGTTCACTGATGAAAGAGAAATGCTCTACATCATTGCATCTTTATGTCTTCTGTTCAGTCAGAATCCCAACTGAGTCGTCCATATAAACAGAGCAAAAGTTATTGATGACCACCTGATGCCAACTTCCAGAAGATGAGCAAAAAAAACCATCAATCTTGAAAGAAGCAAATCCTTTGGAGCTTCAGGTAAGTTTTTTAAAATGATTTCTACTGTTTTTGATGACCTGAATGCAGATTGTGTGGATCATTATACGTAGCTCATTTGTATGCATTACCTCGCATCAGCAGGACGCCTTTCACAAACAAAAATCTGTTTGATCTGGATCAGAGCTACAGGGGAGAAATGTATCACAGTGCATTTCCGAATATCTCATTTGTTAACTTAAATGAGTGAATACTGGTAGAAGAAACTTGAACAACCGCCCAAGCTCCCCCCAAAACACACAATCTTTCTCAAATCCCTCACTTGCAATGGTTCCACATACATACATTCACCTCAATTCAGCTTCTGATTGATGCACAACAATGCACTATTCCCACTCACTGAACTGAGAAAGGATCAGCCAATGGCCTGTTTCTTAAGGAGCACCATCATCCATCTGTGACTATGTACTGTGATTGACAAAAGCACTTCAGGTTGTGATGTTTTTCCTATTCTACATGCTTTCTGGGGTTCTCCTCGTCAAAATCCTGTACAAGAGCGTTTCACCCCTTGTTTAAAATCTGAGCTTCGTCTGAAACTGCACAGAGCCTCCTGACAGAGGGACGTGTGTGTATGGATTGAATGCCATGTGACTGCAAAGAAAATGTACCATTCAACAAAATACAAGCAATTACTGAGCTGGTTGGTTGCACTGAGGCAACTCTGAGAGTCGAGCCTGATGCAGAGAGTTTTAGGGAGACAGCTCAAGGACAAGATCCATAACTCAGCCAACACTGCAGATAAGAATTCTTAATAAGTAATTCTGTATTATTGAGTCTGTCTTGTCTTATTTTTCACATCACAATATGCCACACATAAACAATGTCTTTCACACAGATTAATTATTGGAACAAAATGTCATTCAGACCCAAACCCAAATTTATGAACTCAGTTTTGCTTAACGTGTTGGTACATTTTGATTTGTTGATTGATTTGGTTTGTTTTTACTTCATACAAGAAAATTTAACAAGTTTACAGAATAGGTTGCTTGTTTGCAGCAGGAGATTTGTTTCACTTTATCTTTTCCCCACTACATTATACTTGTGACAGCATAATGAAGGAGATAGCAAATTCTTCAGGCTGGCAGGGAGGTTAATTTGCAAAAATGAAGGTGAGGATAATGAGGTCTCACTTTAACGCAGGGGATTAATTGTTGTTGTATCGTGGTATTTGGCATCTTGTTTAAGTTGCCAATATGTTCCACCTCTTTCATAGCTGCAATCTGAGTGAGACATTTAGCATTAATCACAGTAACACATCCTAGTTTACTTTTCTTCCTTTTTTCCTTTCTTCCTACCTCCCCTGAACTCCAAACTAAACTCTAACATTTTAGTACATTTTACTGTTTATACTTATTTACTTTTCTTCACTTAGAAACTGAATGTAGAACGTCTGCTTTTACCACTTTCACTCCGGTAAAGACTTTGTTTACTTCCTCCACCACTGCCTGGTTTGCCAAAGTTCATATTGGCAGCGGCTGCTTGCACAGACATAAATTTCCAGACACAGATTAACTCGTCGGGGATAATCTCGGTAATGAAACAATAACAGTGCACTCGTGAAAATAACATTTGTACAAATTCCTGCACACTCTCAATGTGACCTGGGCCAGTTTAGAGTGTGTCTCAAAAAGCCAGGGAAATGCACCCGGCCCTGCAGGTGAGTCTGACACTTCAGCTGGACATTTCAGAGCTGTCTGGTAAACGGAACTCAATGCTGACCTTTGAACCCAAGTCAGACATAAAGGTAGCTGACAAGTGCATGCAAGGCTTTTGTTTACCCGTCTCAGTTCTGAATCCATCCAAGTACTAATGATGCCTCTTGCTTTGGTTAAATCTGCCTTATGAAAAAGCTGCCTGCAACTCGGAATCACAATTTTATCCTCACTCTCAGCTATATGGATTAGCTTTGAAATATACCCAAGCACATATATGTTAACACATCATTAATGGAACTGGAGATACAAGGTTTGTCACCTGAGCATGTGACAAACATACATCTCCAATTTCAGAGAGTTTGGTTTGAGGCATTCATATCAAACCCTTGTAAAATGTGGTTGGAAAAACTCAAATCCTTTACTTAAGTAATACCACAACGGGAAAATGATACAAGTAAAGATTCCAAACTCTAGTCAAGTAAAAGTAAATAAGCCTTAGCAGTTAAGTATACTCGTATCTCTAAATTGGAGAGGTAAGCTGAGGTGTTGCATGCTGCACTAGACAGGAATACATTCTCTGATCTGTTTTCCTTCTCAAAGAAGTAATATTATGTGGTTGAAGTCTTTCAAGTCTTAATCTGCAAAGTAGCTTGTAGAACTTGTAGCTACAGCCATCGATGCAGTAAAAAGTGGAGTAGAAGTTAAAAGTAGCACAAAATAGAAATACTCAAGTCAAGTAGGGCCACTTCAACATTGCACTTAAGTTCCAGTATTTTAGTAAATCTACTTCCTTTCCCCCTTTACCCAGACGACAGTAAATAGAGAGGTGGAGATGGCTATCGGTTGTATGAATTCATCAAGAGCCATCCCTGTGGTTTGTAAGTCATGAAAAAACAAAAAAAAACAAAAAAAAAAACGGTGAAATAAAAAAATGACTTTGCTACTGAAAGGTTCCACAGTTGCTCATTTAGCAGGAGGAGCCGCAGGTAATTGGAAAATGAACACATCTCTCCCCGCCGCTGTACAATGGCAGGGTCCCCACAGGTCTGCGCTCGGGCCCATTAGAGTGACATCTGGAAGACAGATACTTCAGCCTGGAGTCCCGCACACCCACTAATACTGGGTCTTTCTGCTAACATAAGGGATTCCGCAGCGCTGCATGAAAGCATCCACCACCCACAGGCTGAGTAAATATAGATTTTAAAATCATCTGCGTGAAAAAGCAGAATTGTGAATATTTTTTATAGATTGCGATTTAACCCAACTCTGCTGGACCGGCCGGTGTCTCCGTCTCTGTCTCTGTTGATTCTTGGTACTCACTGCAACTTTGGGTGATTTTTATTTTCTTCTCTTTCACTATTTTAATCATGCTTTTATTTCTGCATTCAATCTTTGTGTTGTTGCAGTAAATTAGAGTCTAATTTGAGTTTTTTTAAAGTCCAAAAACATAAAAGGAGGTCATATCAAACAGATTTCCAAGATGTTATTTTGCGAAGCTTTGATATGCAAAAAAACACATTTATCTCTCCCTTGGTGCAGCACCACTGTGCACACTGAGGGAAAAGCCATTTTTAGGAACTGTACATTACTGTAGAATTCTATAGGTGTGAATCTCAAGCTCTCCTACTCTGACAATGTTCAACACATATTCCCTTCTGTATTTCACGACAAAAATTAGAGAAAATAACAAAAACATGTCGCCTTTAGTAACAAGTAACAAACCAAAACACCCTTATTAGTTACTTCATTATCATATGCTGTAGTTAGGGTAACAACGTACACATTCCAGTTCAAGCCACCAACATATTTTAATCATGTCGATATTTAATTGTAAAGACTCAGTTTTTAGAGGTAATATTACCCCACATCACATGGTGCCATGAATCAAACTACGAGCTGCAAGATGGCATTTTCATTTGCCAGATTCAATCTATATAATACAACAGGGTACAGATGGCGAGGCAAATAAAAGCCAGTTTAGTTTCCCATGCGTCATTAATACGAGCAATGACCCCGAGCTTGGCAGAGGCGCAAAGTAACTCAAGGCTGCCAGAATTTCCTCCTTCCTCTTACTCAGCATGTTCAAGTTCCCAGCATGATGGCCGGATTACACACACTGTCCCGTCCTCTACTACACAAATTATAAATTGTAAACAAACAAAATCCTTGCACGCTTTTCCACAGACACGTTGGTATTTATTTTTATCTCCTATTTTCACCTTATATGCAGTGTGAAAATGTCGCTCCACAGGTGAATGCTGTTTTTTCCTATGAGCGTTTTCACATGCATATAGAAGGTAAATTGTAATTTCACACACATACAATTCCCTTTTAGAAATGACACAAGGAAATTAACATTTTACGCATTAATATCTGAAAGCCCCCATGTGCTCAGAAAGCACATGTGGTTTGAAATGATTACATGTGACATTTCTTATAAAGGATAGTGCTCCATTTAAGGAGTTAAATTGGTTCTTGAAGAGTTTTGTCCTTGCAAGCAGGAGGCACAAGTACACTTACGCAAATATTGTGCCTACGTTCAATTCTAAGGTATTTATTCCCATTTGGTGCAACTTTCTGCTTCTACTCTACTACATTCCGGAGGGAAATACTGTACTTTTTAGTCAACTACATTTATCTGATGAGTTATTCCACGTTGAGATGGTAAAATATTGCTGTTGTTCAAGTAAAACCTTGCACATCCGACTTGTTTGAGCTTGGTGGCACAGTGACTTGTGCAAATTAGCTATAAGTTATTCTTTAACACATACTATAAAGGGAAAGAATCTGAGAATTTAATTAATGTAGGATTAATGTAATCTTTCAACTGACATGAAAGCATGAAAAACTCCAATTCAATTCCAATTCTAAGTTTGTGTGTGAAAAACCTGCTATTCTGGCGATTTGTATTATTTTATTCCAAACTTTTAATTATTTCAATCCAAACATTTATGAATTGGATATAGATGGTTTTTCAACATATGTTGTATGTTTTACTGCTAATATTTGTTTACATTTACTTGACTAGATTTTTGGATACGGGACTAACTTGTAAAGGTGTATTTTTCAAATTTGGTATTAGTACTTTTGTTTAAGTAAAGACTCTGAATACTTCTTCCACCACTGTCTACAAGGGTTTGACAAACTGTCATTGACTTGAACTGGAAAGAGAATAATGCCAATGATGCCATCATGCTCTCTCTTGTTTACTAAAGCCAGTAACATTGAAGAAAATGACTTCCACTTGAGCCCTTCATAAGATAAAGCAGATTAATGTCTGTCCGCATGTTAGTTTAATCACTGAAAGATCATCAATCACTCTGACAAACAGCCTTGGACCGCTTCAGACAGACAGCACCTTCTAGAGGGGTTGGTCCTCCACATCCACATAAATCCTGCCCGCTGATCCACTGCTCTCATCAGGAATACATAACATAACTTCATTGGAGGAGCCATCCATCAGTGCGTTCTCCCATGAACCATTATTTTCTCCAACTCCTACACTTCAGTGGAGCCTGATACCATCCTCAGTACTGATCGTTCGCTCCAACGCCGCTGTCATACTGAAGAAAGCTCACACAAACACCAGTCTGCGCAAGATTTATGTAGCCAATGGTTACTGGTGACAGGTTGGTTGCTAAAGACGACATCTTGAAGACCTGACGTGTTTTGATACACTGCTGAGTAGCAAAGGAATTTACTTTTGAATATACAAAACAGCATGTGACAGCTACTCTGTGTTGTTTATGTTGACGTAAGCACTATCTGCATTCCGGTGTGATGCCATATGTCTCCATTGTGCATTCAGCAGTATTCAATGTTTTTATCAGTGGATTGTTATCGATGGCTATCTCCGGAGATCACATTCTGACTGTGGATGATTAAACTCAATAAGGCAAATTTGCCAAAACACACACAAAATTGATTGATGAGATTATGCGCTACAATAGAAAATCAGCGATCTTGAGACAAATGCAAGAATATCTGGAGGGAAAGTGAACTAAAAAAACAGTAATTGCTTGCAAAAAACAACAACAAAAACCTGTGTTTTGTGATAATATTTGCATTTAGGGCTGATCAATGATTTGATATAACATTGATGTGCATGGTATTGTGATGTGAGAAGGTGTTGAGCTTTATAACATTAAAAGTCACAAAATAATTAAGAACTGTAGGGAAATTACTTTTCTTGTGAAAAACAAGATTTAATTTGCTGAATTTTAAAACAAGACCTCAAGGCTTTCTTGCACTTTTGCATTGCTGACAGAGTTGTTTGATAATGTATGGATTGAGGATCCATATGTATGTTCTGGTCTGCATGCCCTGTGTCAAGCTGCATACAGTGGTCCCTGAAGCACACTTGGCGCTTAGCTTTCCGAAGCACTGACTGAAATAAAAGACCCCTTAAAAAAAAAGAGGTCAAATGCTTCATTTGAGAAATACAGAGTGGAGCTTCAGGCGTTCAGACTGAAATTGGAGATCTATCCCAAAGAAACAAAAAAAAAAAAAGTGTCAAAGGTCAGAAAAGGGCCACAGTCTGTGAGTCACTGGGAGAGCAAAGGAGCCAGCATAACTAAAATATTATTCAGAGATACTGAGATGAGACACTGCAGCTTTGGGTCTCTGGGAGAGTCAACTGGCAGCCAAGTGCACCATTCTAAGCGTTGCCCTGTCTGGTTCAAAATGTCCTGGGACAGCCTGTGCACTCTGGAAAGACAAATTAAGGGGATATGAAGCTGAGGAATTTGGCAGAAAGTCTGGGCTTAATAGGGTGCAACACAATGTTTATTATTGTGTTTGATTTCAACTAAATTTGTATGAACCATGTCACAAAATGAATCTATTACACACGTACCCATTTCCCCAGATGTATGAATGGCACTAAAGGCAGCAATCTCCTTTGAAAATTAAACCGTGTGAATAAACAGTGCACCACCATGTTCAATCAATGTGACACTAAATAGAGGATGGCAGAACGATTCAATCGAAAGTCTCCATTCAAATCCCAAGTGTCTGTGCTCATAAAAGATGCACCGCTGCACAAAATTCACTTGTACATGCTTTACCAAATTACACTGTGGCAACCCTCTATCAACATGGGAACGACACCGTCAAATAATGGCAGCTAATTCTCGAGTGAAATTAGGCTTCACACACTGAAGGCTCGCTCCCACGAAAACAACAGCTTTGAAGGAGCACTTGTTTCATCTTCTGAACTCCCAGTAATCCAGTCTGTGGTGTGGCATTTGTTGAAACGTGAGGATACATTTTATTGGCAATCGCGCCTAATGAGCTAAAGTCATGAATATGAAAAGGCCAATATTGCTCTACATGTGTTGTATTTCGCCATATTCTCCCTGGTTTTCATTATGAAGTGCCCTTAAAAAGGCACTTTAAAATGAATATCCCAGGATTCCCTTGCTGTTTCTATTGAATTTCCTTCTCCAATGATTTCAACAATAAAATTATCTGTATTATAATAACTAAGAGACTATAGTTTGATTCATTACTGAGAGGAGAATTATCACTGGAAACTCTTATGAAAACCAGCTATGATACGAAATGCTGCCATCTTCTGTGATCACATTACATGAAATACAAGCCCATCTGAAAACACTAACACCATCCTTCATGATAGATAAACAGTCATATACATATTATTCATTTGTGCTCTGTCTTTTCAGAACAGTCCTTTTCTGTGCTGTGGAAAGTTACAAAGCGCTGCCCTGCTTGCAGATGCTTGATAATGTGTAGCAGGCACCGAGTGTGAATCATTGTTTATTTACTTTAAGGTCTTTTAAACGAGCACTTCATCAGCCCACCGCAAAGACGAAACGTTATCACTGCATTTAAATCAGCCAGGAATACTGTACTTTAATTTATCCCTGACAAAGTAATTCATCCGAGTGCTTCCATCACTTCATACAGTTTTGTTGTGGGAGAGATGAAATAAGCTCACAAGCACACTACACCCATTCGTGGCATTTAAATCATTCTAATCATCCATCCCACTCACTGTATAATAATATATTGCAGGGAGAAAGAGAATCCCCGCCACAGTCACAACGCCCACATTTTTCCTACCTACACAGGCTCCATGTTAACCAGTGAGCAAACAGCTAGACACTCGTGACATGGAACACACAGAGTGCACCACACGTCTCGCCATGTCATATAAACATTATGTCTGCATCATTATGAAATATGTGTCGTGGAACTGTCGGCGCTCCCCGTTCAGGCTGCAACAGTGCACTTTCCTGCAAACTCTCAGCCACAGCCTGTTTACCTGCTTTAGCTGAGATTAAGAGTCTGAACCCCTTTCGATTAATGTGCTGGCAAACACCTAGCATGGAGTTAATTAAAAATGTTACTTTGTATATTCATATTGAATATACAGAGGGAAGATTTAGGCAGTTTAGGCAAACGTAAATGATATGCATGCCTCAACCTTCAAGTGAAAGTGGTAATACGTGATGATGTACACACGAAAATAGACTCGGCGTAACCGCAAAGGCATGCTAGATGGCATTCTTTCTGGCGTGTCACGGTCCAAATGACAGCAATATTAAGTTCCTGTTAAACAAATCTCTTTTGTGTGGGTCTTCCATGTGGTGGCTCCATTGTGGCCCCAAGTTTTGCCCTCCTCTCATGTTTTGCTCAATTTCAAAGCTTCTACTGTGCTATAGCTTTAGCTCCAGGGTCACTAAAGCTACATTTTCAGTAAAGTTCTTTAAAAAAGGTCTTTTTGGAACTTTCCGAAGAGACAACAGCCAAGGACCACCTTAATATTGCTCTTGTTGTGAGTCTGGAACGTTTCTGGTCTGTCAGAAGTATCCCTAGTTTCCCTTTGGGACTAGATTTGGCGGAGTAAAAATGAGCATGTCGCCATTATTGAATTTATACCATGGCAACAAACACAAACAAAACAGAAACTGTGTCTAGGTCATCACACACAAGATAAAGTGAAAGAAAATGTTAAAATTGTCTTGAGGGACACCTGTCCGCCATGCAGAGGCAAACATTTTCTGCCAAAGTTATAAGTAAGGGATAACGTCACGTAATGTCAGCGCCTCTGTGTCTTGTATCGCCCTGGAGAGGTTTATTCCACGATAATACCTTGCTGACAATACATTATCCACCTACCTACCAAAGAAATAAATAATTTTAAACTTTTATTTATTTACTACCAATTACAAGCATCCACTGAAAAAATAGTTCCATTCCCTTTACTCTGCGCTAGCCTAGCAACTGCGCTACCTCAAACCTAGTCAAACCTACTAGCTAGCTACATAGTAGCTGCCTATTTAGAGTTAGAGTTGAATTACATATTTCTACTAATTGTGGAATGTGACATAGTGAATGGGATATCTTTCAGGGTGTTGATGTCTTTTGCTTTTCAGTTTGAAAACCAGACACTTCTTCTTATCGGGTGACTACGAGAAGGCAATGCTAAGTTGTAGTGGCAAAGCTAGTTTGTTGCTAGGTAGGAAAGCTGGCAAGCTGCTGGTAACTCTTGGCGTAGTGATACAAAGCAGCTCGGCTGTGTGAAACAGCTCAAATTGCCCGGATTACCAATCTGTTACCAAGTTCAGCGGTCATTAGTAAGAGAATATTGAGTGTAGAATGCTGCGGTTGACCATTCAGAATTGTTTGAATTCTGATAATTAATTCACTCTGGTGGTAGTTTTTAATGTGTATGCTGTGAATTGTGAAGCCCAATTAACAAGTGATGAGCTCAGAACCAACCATGGCTAAGCGGTCTTCAAAACACACAATCACAATCTGAAGCCAAATCTGTTAAGTGAATCTGTCTGGATTTCATCTCTCCAAAAACAAAACAAATTCTTAACACATCATCCTACAAAGGCAGAATTTCACCTCAAACTTGTTTTGTTTTGTTTTGAAATCAAACACTGCTCTGTCCTTTGCACACTGATCCATTTGTCCAACATTAGGGATCAGCCTCGGGTTTGGCTCACTGCGCGGTTGGGTCTATTCGGTGTCTCAGGTAGGACAAAGAGGAGAGAGAGGAGAGGACCACTCCGTCGCTCCCTTAAAGCTTGCTTGGCTCCAATTGGCCAGCTTTCGGTTTTGAAGCAACCCTTTTGTTCGGGGTCTCGGGGGTTGATCAGCCCTGACATGGCATCTCCTACGCGTAAAGCAACACATTTCAACACAATCATCCAGAAAATAACGAAATCTGGAGTTAAAATCCACCCGCCCAGAGTGGAAGAATCCCATCCAGATATTAATGATGGTAATTCCCGACAGCCTGTCTCGCAACAGAGGGGTGCACTGTACGCGCCGTGAACTCCGTGTAACAGCAGCTTTTTTATACCACTTTAATCCGAAAACTGACTCAACTCTGGAGTTACATTAAGAATACATAGTGAGCCATTCATTCTGTAAGGGCAGCGGGTGCCTCTCCGCTGAAAGGAGCCCGTTATATCGGCGATGCCTCGGGTTTTATACAGGATATCCACAGACTAATCACTTTAACTTTTCCATTTCTGCACAGAGACGCGGACACAACTAACGGACGCGATAACAAAAAACGACCGTGGAGTTTTCAAATGCACAAAACAGTAAAAAAAATATTTTTTTTAAAAGCCCTGACAGAAATCAACATAGAGAACGTGGGAGAATATTGTGGCAAAAAAAACCTACCATGAGTTCCGTCTGCTGGAAGCCGGCAGCGCTCACACGACCACCCGGATCAAATAACTTGTGATTGCCGGTTTGCCGGTTCGTATATTTCCATTCCGTTCACCAGTCACGGAATTGATGGCATTTGTAAATCCGTGTAATTATTTTACCCGCTGCGCGTAAATTGGTCACCGTGCGTACTGGCAGCGAGTCTTTGCGCTCGCAATCCCGACGATATGAAAGGCTGGGAGTCTCTCTCTCT
>OMOW01104102.1:0-11290 GCA_900312555.1 Lamprogrammus exutus | reverse complement strand
TACAATTTATGCTACTCTGCCATACAGTTGGGAATTATTTGTCTGTCCTTCCTCTCTTAAAATGCAGAGCGCTAAAGGTGAAAATGTAATAATAATAATAATAATAATAATAACTTTAATTTGTATAGCGCCTTTCAAGTTAAGTTCATCCATCCATCCATCAATTTTCTACTGCTTATCCACGTTCAGGCCACAGAGGCAGCATGCTTCCCTCTCACTGGCCACATTCTCCAGCTCCTCCTGGGGGATCCCAAGTAGGGGATTCCCAGGTCAGATGGGCTATATAATCCCTCCAGGGTATTCTGGGTCTCCTCCCAGTTGGACGTGTCTGGAACACCTCCTTAGGGAGGCATCTTAGGGAGTCGGTTTGACTTTCTGCTCATCAAGTTGGAGTAGCAGGGGCTGAACCAGGGCCATCCATCCTTCATTTTGGAGGTCAACAAAATGTTCCTGTGGTATATCAGCAGTCAAAACTCCTTTTGGGAGATATCAGATAAATTCGACGTGGCATCCTCCACAGCTCACAAGTGCCCCCTAGAGGTGCTTTGGACACTCTTCTCCCTCACCTCTTCCCTCATCATCTGGCCCTATTCCTGTGACATCTCAGGGGGGTGAGTACCTGAACCGCAACAATTTTTAGTCTTTCTTCCTACAGAGGATGGGAAGATTTCTGCACATTTTTGTTGGACCACCAGTCAGTATGCATGATGCCAGAATGTTGCAGTCTTCCAACTTTTATAATACCTGGGAGGAGAAGATGGGAGACTGCAAGCTATTGGGGAACAACACTTTCACTGGCCACAACCCACCCCTTTGTTGTGAGAATGAAGTGTGACAATTGAGCCCTGACAACATGTTTTGTTTATCTGAATATAAAATTAAATCCTATTAATCAGATTCTTACATACTGACATTTCTTTTTATGTTATATTATAATCTATCAACATTATGTAAGGGGAGAAAACCTCAACAGGGCGATCACAGGACACCAAGGTTACCTTGTAGTGGGGAGAACTGAGGGGTTGTGTTATGCCCTTGTTCAAATACAGGTTCATCTATTTGTCTGCAAAAACTATAACAAAAATGATTTGATTAGACATCATTTTGTCAATTTATTTTACTTTACTCATCCATCTAGAGCATCATTTGGCTGAAGAAATAGATGATCTCACTGTTAGTTCTTTATTCTGTTCTTTTATTCTGTTCTTTATTCATTTTTGAAGCGAGCGCAGTACATCTTCAAAACATCTGCATTTTTATTGAAAAAGCAAACACAGGATAATGGAGCAACAGACATGTGATAACGTTGAAGTAGACACAGTTTAATTTGCATTTTTATCTGCACATCAGAAAATATTGAAAGGAAGCAGTAAATAAAGCTAAATTCAACTTGTCCCATTTTGATATTAATTTACTTATTATCAACAGTTGAACAAAAATAGTTTACAGGACAACGCAAGTTTGAGAAGCACTGTGTATAGAGTGTGGTTCTGTTCCATGGTTTAATAAACCAAACCTTTTTAATAAGAAGTAGTTTGCAAAGATTTTCACTATTATGAATGCTGAAGAAGGATTGTAACCCCTGATTTATATAAATCCATCTACCAAATAAAACAAAGCTTTGTTTTTCAGAATAAACCATGATTTCTTCCTGTTAATTATGACCTCTATCACTTACAGGAAGAACAATTTAAAGTAATACAATTGATTAATTATGATTAAAAGTTATAATATATCAGCCAGTCTAAGTCAATATTTTGACAACAGCATTCTTCAGTCTTCAATTGAATATGTTTCTCTCATCAGTTCTAATAGTTTGCATAGTCTCATGACATCCAAATTAATATTTATTGTGCAATGTCGTAGTAATACTCCCTCAGTCTGGGCTCAACAACAGCAAATGGAGGCCTTTCATCCAACCTGTAAAACATAACAGAATTATGATTCAGCCACACAATGACTAATTCTTCTTCACACAGACCTACAGACATGAACACCTGGCACTTACTTGTATGTCCAGCATGTCCTCATCAGGTCATACATCTCTGGTGGACAATTCAGTGGAGCATTCATGCGCTGTCCACTTTCAATCATCATCATAACATCGTTTCCTTTCATTCCCTGTGAACTCATAGCATTAATACAGTTAGATAAAGAAGAGCAACATCAACAGGCAAGAAACCCCACAGCAGTTTGTAACAACAATTCAGTGGTGGAGTTGAGATTAAAAAAGTATAGATGAGAACTTGCAGCTGATGACACTCGGCCTTATAGGACAGGGTTTGATATACTTCACTGTATCTTGTTTTAAAGGCAGGTTTATTAGTGATTGTTCGGGAGGTGACCCAAACAAATCCAGACACGCACACTGCTTCTTCCCGTCACTTGCAATGTCCAGTTACAGTTCTATACTGATTTATGTTATTACTGTTTGGTTTGTGTGTCATTTTTATATTTATAATTTTTTCACTTTTTAAAAACCTTACATAAGCATTTATTTTAACAATACAAAGCACCAACGCACATTCCTTGTATGCGGATACTTGGCTAATGAATGACTCTGATTCATACCTTATATGGCTTCTGCCCAAAGGAGAAGGCCTCCCACATCAGCACCCCAAAGCTCCACACGTCACTTTTAGATGAGAATTTGAAGTAGTTTATACACTCGGGTGCGTACCACTTCACTGGCCACTTCCCATGACCCTTGGCCTGGAGGAGAAGGCACATACATTGCATCAGTCACTGTGGTTTCATTGTCCATGTTTCAGCAACAAATGACCTGTATACTAGAGGTCTTCACGGGGCCACCCGGTTTCTGAGAGCTGACTGTCGTAGGGTTGCGTTCAAATTATATTCAGTCTAATTGGCTCGAGTTGAGTCTTATACCCAAGTGGATCCGAGCAGAATCCCTATCAGCAATAATCACAGGGTTTATCATAATCACCATAGGAGAAAGTTAGCTTTTTTGTGGTGAGTGTGTGAACTGAACAGCAGGAAAAATGGAGACATTATTTGCTGATGTTCCTACCCAAGTTGGTGTTTGGGTCTATTCATTTCCACCACGTTTTGGATCAGGTCTTATTATTCTCTGGTCTATTTCTGGTTGTGTCTCTTTTTGAAAATGGAGTTATGCATGTTGAGTCTGAAATTGGACCTGTGAAGACCCCTGCTGTACACAGAGAGCCATCACCTTGTAGTAGTTTTCCTCCTCAGTGAGAGCTTTAGAGAGTCCAAAGTCACTGATCTTTGCGTAATGCTGAGTGACCAGCAGCACGTTCCGGGCAGCGAGGTCCCTGTGTACGAAGTTATGCTCCTCTAGGTACTTCATCCCCATGGACACCTGGTGGATGAGCTCTGTGACGTTCTTGATGCTTGTTTGCCTGTTGAGGATTCAATTTGTAATGACCAAATGGCAGACTCAAAACTTTGAAATGAAAAGTGTTTACTTAACGATGAGTTCCACCTGGATCGGCTTTTATAATGCAGTAAATTAAGGTGTATCAGTAGTCTTTTGAACCAAACTTTAACCACAGACTTTAATCTGTGGTTAAACTTTGGCCACTCTTTGAAGACTCTAGTCCTGCCAAACAAATGAACCCAGTTGTTGACATTTCATTAGATTCTTCTCTGGACTCATCATGTTTTTTTTTCTCCTCTGGACCATCTCTTAATATTGACAACATCTTTGTGATCCACTTCCCAGGACTTGTATAGCTGTTGTATCTTTATTTGTCTCCTTATAATGTGCCTGATTACCCACCTGGGTGGGGTGTCACAAGTTTGTAATTCCCCACCTGTCCACCAGCCGTCACCCATTCCCTACTCAGTGTGTCTACTGATACCATCCAGTTTCTTTTGTACTCTGCCAGATTTTTGTTTGATGTTGCGTTGCTTGATGAAGCAGTTTGCAACTATTCAAGCCATTTTTCTCTGCCTGTTTTGTGTTAACTTACTTGATTTTTTTAAAAGTCATTTTGTTTGCTTCAGCTTTTCAGATTTTTCTGTCTGGTCTGCCTGCTTCTGTTACAGACCACTGTTTGCCTTTTTGACTTTTTTGAGCACTGTTTGCCAAACTGCTCCTTTGGAGAGTTTGCTTATTGTTAATTTAGTGAAGACTGTTTGTTTCACCACTGAAAACGTGTGTTCTGTCCAGCTCCTGTAGCCACCCTGTGAAAAGGGGATCTCTCTCTGAATTCTCCAAAGGTTTCTTCTAAAGTAAGATTTGAAAAAATAATAATTTGAGAATCATTGTGACCTCTTCAGTGGCAGGTTTGACAGTGTCAATATGGGCCATGATGTCAAGTTTAAAACCAGACATCAAACCGTAGCAGTACTGTATTCCGGGATGAAGATTGAGACCACTGACTTGGTGTAACCACTGCCCCATCTATACATTATCTGGATTATCTAGATGATGTCTGGTCTTGCATTTACACCTTACATTAAAAAGCGATCTCATCTAGATTCTGCTACATTGTGATTGGATCTCAGTAGGTGGGTCATTAGGTGGTTCATGTTTTCTCCTTACTTCGTCCATGGCCAATCTTTAACCATTTTAAGAATAAATACTTTTTAGCGTGGGCTGTCTAACTTTAGTAACGTGGGCAAGACAAGGAGGGTGACACCAACTTGTGGGTGGGTTTGACCTCATTCATGTATCCCAGCTGTACAGATTGTATTTACACCTGGATAGTTCAGTGTGAACCAGGCAGCATACAGATGTGGCAGGTTTGATAGCATTCTGATTACAATGTGTACTGTCTGCATTTACACCTTGCATTATCAATCTGGATCCAGATCACATTTTAATGCAAGGTGTAAGTAGGGCATGGGGGCTCCATAGCTTTGTTTTGAATTGTTGATGAGAAGATCCCTGAAGAAAAGATCTTTATACAGTTTCAGTGGTGAATTTCTCATGCAATAGGGGAATATCGTTATCATTGAATAGCCTCATCACAGACCAGGATGCAGAGGGAGCACATACTTGTTCTTCTGCAGGAACTTGTTGAGTGGCCCGAGCTCAGCCAGCTCCATGACCAGCATGAGATTCTCAGCCTCACAAATGCCAATCATGCGGACGATGTAAGGATTGTCAAGCTGCTGCATGACGCTGGCTTCCCGCATCATTTCCTCTTGCACCACTGGATTGTTATCATCGTTCTTCAGGATCTTGACTGCTACTGGCTTCTCCGTCCTAATGAAAATGGAAGGTTAGTTGTAGATTTGTGCTTACACTGCCAAAATGTGCAATTTCCAAGCATTCAACCACAAGTATAAAAGTATAGGACACAAATTTTGAAGAATTTATGATATTTGCCCATGCAAAAGTAAATGAATCTGATCTGCACAGCATTCCTACTAATGCTCACACTAGACTAGGTTTACAGCTTCAGAAATATGACACAGGGTATGACAGATTAATTTGGAAGTGAGGGTGATGATGATGACCGTGTGTCTTTTGAGTTCCAGTTTGGAGTGGGGAGGGGGTTTCACAATCGACCCTTAGAGACTAGGACATCAGGGCCTAGAGTCACGGCACTAGACACTCTACAGCTTACCTCAACTCGTTATGTAGATATGCCAAGCCAAGTCGAGCACAACCCGGACTTAGGCCCACTCATTACACAGTTAGCTGAAAAGCTAGGAGGCAAATCCATAACAGCTCAGTTGCAATCTGACAGGAGCACACACATCATTGGGACTCCTGTACAGCCCTCAGAGGTGACACTGCCTAACGTCAGTGTTGTCATAGAATCAGATGCGAGGGAACCCCCTATATTCAGGGGTGATGGCTCAGACAAATTCCCAGTTCATGAGTGGGAGAATCTCATGACCTTGTACTTGAGAAAGTGAGCCATTCCAGTTCATGAGCATTCACAAGAAATCCTGGCAAGGCTATTGGCAAAGCAGGGGATGTGATGAGAATAAAGCTGCACTTCAACACATCTATCGCCCATGCTGCAAATCCCCACATGATTTTTGATATTATGAAACAACACTTTAGCCAACTGACGTACTTGTGCATACCTTTGGCAGATTTCTACAATACACTACCCATGCCAGGTGAAGATGCTATGGAATATTGGATTGGGTTAAATAAGACAGTGGATGTAGCGGATGAATGCCTGAGGAGGCAAGGCCATAACAGTGATGACCCGGGCCATGAGGTCAGTATGATGTTTATCAAACACTGCCCTGACCAGTATCTCGCAAGTGTTTTCAAGTTCAAGTCTGCAGAGAAATGGTCGACCTGCAAAATCCAAGAGAGGCTTGATGAGCACACGCAGGAGAAGAAAACTCGAGCTGCAGCCGTTAGGCCACTTGAGCCGAGCACAGCAGTACACAAAGTCCATTCCCAGTGTCATGTGCTTGTGGTTGACAATGCACCTGTCCTGAACACCGCTGTGTCATCAGCGCCGTCTACAGCGTCCTCGACTATTGCTGGTGTTGACAATAACCGCATGAGAAGCTTAGTGAACTTGTTAGACCGGCTGGTCGCACAGCATACACAAGTGCCAGCTAATTTCAGCACCTAAGCTGCAGTGCTTCACTCCTCCCAGAGGGTGTGCAGGGTTTGTGGGACTCCTGATCATTCCACATTGTAAGTGCTAAGTGCATAAGTGCTTATTTCCTGGTCACTGGAAGAGGGACTGTCCTCAGCAGACCAACCAGCGCTGCTTTCATGTCCTAAAGGGTGATAACGACTACTGGGACATTGCATCTAGACATGACCATCAGTCTGACCCTGAGATCAAGGGTTTCTTGTCGATGTTCACCAATGTCGAACGCTGGCGGGTCCTTACAAAATAGGCATTGTCAAGCTCACCTAGGCAGTGACACTCCTACCCAGGCACAAGCACTTAGTTTGGGGCAGGCTCTCTGCTAATGTGCCTATGTCACCTGGCAGCACCGTTGTCGTGGAGCCAAATAGCTCCAAAACCATGCCACGAGGTGTTCTAGTGGGTCGTCTTGTAACACCTCTCTGGGGTGATAGATGGGTGCCAATGACAGTTGTGAACCCATCTGACAAAGCTATCACACTGAAAAGAAATTGCAAATTGGCTGATGTGTTGCTATGCTTGACAATCGAGGATCTAGATGCTTTCCAGGGTCTACATGTAGTTGCAGAGAAACAACAACCAGCCACAGAGAAACAGCAATCTCATGCAGAGAAACAAGACCCTGACACAGAGAACCAGCAACCTGACGCTTCATCCAGTGCCTGTTCTGCTGCTCAGTTGGCCAAAAGTCTAATCAGAGTTGGGCTAAGGTGACATCGACATAGGCTCATGTCAGGTTAGCGAAGCCTGTCAGTCTCGGCTAACATGGCTGCTAACTGAATATCAGGACATCTTCTCCAAGCACTTCTCTGGAGAAGCTCTTCTCCAAGTCAAGGGATACACGCACCACATTCATCTCACTGATGATCACCCCTTTCGCTTACCATACCGGAGAGTTCCCCCAGCCCATTATCAGAAGTTGAGGAAGGTTCTCACCGATATGGAGGAAAAGGGGATTATCAGGGTGTATTGAGTGAGTATGGGCTGCCTCTGGTGATGGTGTGGAAGAAAGACAGTGGGTTGCGGATTTCCACTGACTTCAGGTGGCTGAATGCCTGAAACTTAAAGGACGCCCACCCCTTGCCAAACCAGTATGACTTTTTGGCTGCTCTCGGTGGCAACTGCCTCTTCAGCCCAATGGACCTCACCTCTGGCTTTTTCAACATCCCAATGCACGAAGATGACAAGGAGTACACAGCTTTCATGACTCCACTTGGACTGCATGAATACAATCACATGCCACAGGGTCTGTGTAATAGTCCAGCGTCCTTTATGAGGATGATGACTGGAATATTTTGGGGCATGAACTTCACAAAACTCCTGTGCTATCTTGATGATCTTCTTGTCTTTGAGGATGAGGCTCTATCCTGACTCCATACAGTGTTTCAGAGGATGCGGGAGAACAACTTGAAACTGGTTCCTAAGAAGTGCCATTTGCTACAAAAACAAGTCGGATTCCTTGGTCATATCATCAATGGTGGGGGTGTGTCCATTGATCCTGCTATGGTAGAGGTCATCACCAACATGAGGGCCCAAGACCTCAAGGAAGACGATGGGTGCACGCCCTCTGTTCCAAGAATCAAGTCATTCCTTGGCATGGTATTTTATTACCAGCATTTCATCCCAAACTGTTCCTCCATTGCGAAGCCCTTGTTCGCACTTACAGCTGTGCAAAAGAGACAAGGAAAGTCGGCTAAGGATAGGAAGTCCCAAGGCGTCGATCGTAAGCTTGCCCCTGCAGATTGGACGGTGGAATATGGTAATGTTTTTCACCAGTTGAAGACCATGCTGTTGGAGTGTGTCGTGCTTGCCCATCCAGACTTTGATGAGCCATTTATCCTGTCGGTTGATGTGTCATTGGATGGCCTTGGCGCAGTGCTCTCTCAAGTGCCCCGAGGAGAATCCAAGGCCAGACCTATTGCTTTTGCAAGCAAGACTCTCAGTGTGTCGCAGTGGTAATATCCAGATCATAGACTGGAGTTCATGGCTCTGAGGTGGAGTGTATGTGAAAAGTTCAGCCACTGGCTGAGGGGACGTACCTTTACCATCTTGATGGATAATAATCCACTTACTTACCTTCTAACAAAGCCGAAGCTTGTGTGAAATCAGCTGGGTGTCTAAGCTTGCATCTTACTCCTTTGATCTCAAACATCTGCCCGGGAAAAGAAATGTGGTGGCAGATGGCTTGAGTTGCAACCCCTTTTCAAAATCCATTGGCCAGAGGTTGTCGAGGGAGCCATATTCTACTCTGATTCAGGAAGCCGATGGGGTGGAAGAGGATTCTGTGCAGAGATGTTTTCAGGGTCAGCTGCCAGTCTCAAACCCACAGATCAGTGAACCATCCAATACCCGAGGGTGTGTGTGACACGGCTGAGATCAGGGCTCTTTGTCAGGCCGACTGTGACTGGATTGATGCGGACGGAGTCCAGAGCAATCTGTTTAGCTCAACATGTCCAACAACTATCAAGTGGTCAGGATGTATTGCCCATGTTCTCTGCCCAGGAGCTACAGTTGAGTCAACAGCAAGACCCCGGCATCTCTAAGGTGTTGCCCTGCATTGTCGCCAAGAAGCGACCATCCAAGAAAGCATGGTGCTGATTCAAAGGTCCTCAGGTTGTTCAGGCAATGGGGCATGCTGGAAGTCCATGATTGTATTTTATATACAGTAGGGTGACAAGGGACCCTGTGTCCAAGCAGAGAAGTCAGGCATCCACGATCTGGCAGATCATCAGGGTCAGGACCACAATCTCTCGCTGTTGTTATTGGCCTGATATGGAGAAGGATGTATGGGCATATGTCAGATGTTGTCAGAGATGTGTGTTTGGGAAGTTGCCGAAACCTGCTGCCCGTATGCCCCTAGAAAGTATCAAGAGTTCCGAGTTAGTGTGCATGGATTTTTGGTCAACGAGGGACAGCAAGCAGCAGTCTGTGGACGTTGTAGTGGTCACCGGCCACTTCACCAAACTTGCTCTTGCATTCCCTTGTGCCAGTCAGATGGCAAAGCAGGTCGCCAAGAAGCTCTGGGATGATGTGTTCTGTGTTTACGGTTTCCCGGAAAGGATACATTCTGATCAGGGCACCAATTTCGAGAGCAACTTGATTGCAGAGCTCCTCCAGTTGGCTGGTGTTACAAAATCGCACACGACAGCCTACCATCCAATGGGCAAAGGGAGAACAAAGCAATTCAATCGCCCTTCAGGTAGTATGCTCCGTACCCTTCCCCTTAAGGAAAAACACCAATGGCCACAACAGATCCAGGCCCTCAGGTTTGCTTATAGTTCTCGAGACTACTGGTTATGCACCCTTTTTCCTCATGTTTGGGTGCGTCCCTAGACTGCCGGTGGATGTTATGTTCAGGCGGGCTTTGAATAACCCAGGAGTTGCTGATTATGACTCATGTACCATGTCTCTGCTTTCCTGCTTGAAAGGTGCTATAGAAATACCCCCTAACGATATGTGCACTTAGTTCAACAGGATCCAGGAACGGTGGCGGTCATGAGGTGGTGCTTTATTTTTCAGCCCAACTAAGCTCCAACATATGCTGCTCCGTGACATCGAAAAATCAGACTTGAGCCTGAAGTTAGCGAACTAAACCCTTAATCTCGCCTCGTTGTACAGGCCCCTGATGGAGTGTGTACAAAGCATTTGGCTTCAACACTGGCAACCTGGGTTTGCAACCGGAGTGTTGACATATATGAATAATGTGCTCTAAATTGTGAAAATGTATCTGCGGATTGTGTTGTCTTATGGGCTGACCTAATGTGATTGACATGAGGTGTGCGTGTGTATCAAATGCGCATGTGTAAATAAATCTTCTAAGAGAGTTCCAGGTGAACAGAACAGATTCCACTCATGTGTTATTCCTCCGTGAATATTGTTCGGTTTAGCATTGCCAGAATCGCTGCGCAATTCACATCTGTTAACACGGAGTCTGGCAAATTGTCAAATTTATAACAAAAATATAACTGTAAGTCTAACATGACCACAAGCTTTCTCTAACTTTAACCAAGTTGTTTGAGTTGTATAACTTTACGATAGGTTAACCATAGTGGAACATAAAAGTACTCCTGGAATAATCAATTAAAATGTTTGCAGTTAACATTCAAAAACATTTGCATTGAATGAAATATTGGGTTTGCAGAGTCCCCTAGAAGTTGTTGTCTAAGTGTGTTGGATACAGACTACTTACTTCCTCATCTTGTAGATACCCCTCATGACTGTGCCAAAGTTTCCAGAACCCAGTTCTCCATCCTCCAAGAAGAGGTGAGAGCGCTCCACTGTGGAACTCCTCAATTCATCTGGGTCTGCATAGGGACTCTCATATACCTCTGTGTCCATAGGCATGGCCTCTGATGGAGAAAGGAACATATACAGTATGGAGGTGACGGTTGGTGATGGACTGAATCACACAGCACCCTTCTTTCAGTAAAACCTGGATGTTAAGATGGAAGTGAATGTTGTAAATGTTAGTCTCTCAGATTTTGAGGCCATCCTTGCCCAAAATTACATACCTTAAGAACATCAAGAATAAGTCCAAAGCCATTATATACAGTATTACACTATAGGAGGCTATACGTACACATTACTGCTTTTGGTCAAAAATCATCAGATTTCAGATTTTTGCACTGTTAAATCAATAACCAACCAAATTAAAGAATTTTAAGCTAGAATGAAGCCTGGCCCCAGAATTCTGAATTCCCAGTTGGCAGTTTCACCAGAAGATGGAT
>OMOW01104098.1:0-10245 GCA_900312555.1 Lamprogrammus exutus | reverse complement strand
TAACAAACTGAATTTCAGACCAAGGTGGATGAGATTGAATTCTTTTATTGAAGCTTTCTGCAGAAACGTCACTGTCAGTCAGAACGGTGTCTGCCCTGAAGTGCGAAGGAAAAAGGCCGTTTGTCCAATTTTATATGAGTGCACTGTGTGTAAGATAAGAAACCGATTCTGGCTGGTTTCAGCTGAAAAGTGGAGCTGGGTGGAAAATTTTCTTAATTGGCGTGTGTTAGTGTTTACTCCTTCTAAGGAGTTGTCTTTTGATATTCTTTTAATTGCTCTGTGTCATGCAGACCTGAATCTTATGAGTTGATCTGTGGTGCTGTGCTCAGATGAAAGAGTTGCATGAGGTTATATTTTTCCACTACAGTATATTCTAGGATTAGTGATGTATTGTGGATTTCAGCCTCATGAAGTTTTGGAGACGGCACAATAAACGTTTTAAATAAACTCTACTGATCAGAGTCATTGGTCGTAATTGGGAGTCATCAGCTCCGATCAAGTGATGCAGGAAAAATGGACGCGTTCTTTGCAGACGTGACAAACAAGTTGAAAGAAAAGCTGCTTGTTAATTGGTGATGCCAGCGTTGGTGTTCTCTCACTGAACACTCTGGATCAAGTCTGTTTTGGGTCTTGTCTGACTGTCTTCTGATCCCTTTTGGGTTGAGTGTCTTTTTTGTTTTTTTCTTTTTTAATTGATTTGTGGACGTGTTGTGGACCCATGAGACCTCTAATCCATGTAGCTGGAATACAGTGCAATTACAATGCACCCATAACTTAAAAACATCACAATGAAGGTGATAATGAGAGCACTTTTTAATGCAAGGGGTAAATACAGGTCTCATGCAAGTCATGACATCAGATGTCATCCAGATAACCTATCTGCATACAGAGAGATGATTATAGGGCCATAGGTTCCATCCTTGTGTTTATCTACAAGAGTGTAGCACATCTGTAATGATCGAGTATTTGGAAAATACATTGCAGCTGCCAATGAATTGAAACAGAAAAACTTATTTTAAATATACCTACTTTTAGATGGTGTATCTCAGAACAAACAACATTGCATTAAGTGGAGTAGTTATACCCCTACACTGTCAGATGCATCATGCAACCATGAATTCAGATGTTTGTACTTACCACTGCAGCCCTGCACAGATGAATATTTTTGATTTCTATCGATATTATTCATATTCTGTTCAGAAATTGGGTCACACATTTCCCTATAGGGAGTTAGCAAAATAGTTTTCAAGGTGCAGCCAGGTGTCCCAGTTTACGCTGATCGCTTATATTTGGATCCGTTCTCTGGAAGTAATGCAGTGTGTTGATCTGTTTTTGTGACCCCCCCAGGTGAAGGATCTAGTGGCCAGGATGTACACCAAGTGGCAGATGCTCCTTCAGAGGACCAGGCCTCTACATGTACAGTAGTCTAACACTCATACTTCATACTTCCACCTTATACCTTATTATAATAGTCTTTCCCCTGGTATCTTTTTCCTGGCCTGATGGTCCGCACTTGCAGGGAATTTTGGTAGTGACATTGTGCTTTTTATTTTTTTAGGCCAATTTAGAGGTAAATATATATCAGAATGTTAGAAATACATCCTTTAAAAGCCACTTGAAACAAGTCAAAATAATTAATAATCAAAAATGTTCACCCCGGCCCTTACAGTGCTGCCGCAGCGGATTCCTTTGAAGTAACTTATTGATTGCTAGAATTATAGGATAAAAATGCATTTTTCCAGAAGGTGAACGTGAGCAGTGGAGGACAGCCATTCAATGAAATTTGGTAGGCGTCCACAATGTGCCCATTTTAAACATCGATATTGCTTATTTTGCACATGCAGGACCCACGATAGTCACATTAGGTCAAGACCATTCATAAATTGTGCTAAAACATTTTTACTCTTCCATACTCTTCCAGTTTTCGGGCAGTCGTGACTTGGTGACAAAACTGCGCAATACATTCAATACACATTTCCCCTCCGTTAACTTAGCAACTAAGCTCCATGGGTTCCACCCACATGTTCAGTCGCTAATACACCAATAACATTTTCCTTTTCGGCTAATATATCGTCAGGTACAGAAACACTCAAACACAGCATATTAGGTCAAAAAGGGGTTTATTGTAGCTTTCTGGTCCTTGGCTTCACAAGACAGATGTTTGTTTACACTCCAGCTTTCAGGAGTAGTGAGCAAGGACCAAGGCTGGTGAATAAGGCTGTCTGTTATGTGCTTCAGCCACATAAAAGGAGCACGAGTGTCCTGGCATTGCCAGTTGGAAAGTGGTATTTCCCAATTTTACGACTTAGTGTGTACATCACAAAAATAGTGTTCAATTGAAAAAATAACATCAACTGTGAAGATGAATATAGTATAAATTATTCACATAATCATTACAAATGAATATGCACATCATCTTCCTTTCAGTGTATGGAAATATTTTGGATTCCTTAAAGATGATGTTGAGTTTCTTTGGGTGAATTTCCTACTTTTTTTTCTTTCTTTTTTTTTACAAAGTAGCACAATATTATTGCAGAAAAATGTCAAATATTGTGATGTGACTTTTTTCCAATATCGTGCAGCCCTAGTACTTGGGGTCTTCAAGGCAGACATTGTCAAATCCTGACTTTCTGGACTTGCTGGTTGCTCTTTACGACTGGCCTTTCCAGATGACAACAGAAGGCTTGATATTTGCACAGTCAGGCAACATGTTACGAAATGAGCTGCATAACCGACAGGAACAATGATTGCTACTGCTTACATCATATTTGCGTAATGATGCACTGCCCCCTGTTGGCCCAGCAACTGACAGTCCTGTCCAATGGTAGGGTAAACACTGTATACAAATTTACTTTACTTAAACTTTATTTTACCACGACAACATCATAGCAGTCGTCAAAGAGTAGAAAGAAGGGGTTAAGAAATTTGCTTCAGTAGGCTGTTGTTATTTATGACTTCCAATGTGGACCAGTTTTTATGATTGATTTGTAATTTTCTATTGTCATTTAGGGTAAGCTTTATGATTACTGGCAGCCTTCGTCTGTGGATACCTTGAGAAGCTGCCAAAAAGAGGAGATGGACATTGGTGCTGATGATTGGGATACTGCCATAGAGGAGCAAGAGCCTGTTACGGAGGAGGATTCAGGAGAAGAGGAAATTAGTGAAGAGAATGAGCTCACAGTCAGTAGTGAGGCGGAGCTTGAAGAGGAGATCCTGGTGGCAGAAGATGAAAATACTCAGCAGGAAAAACCAGCAGAACTGAAGGGAGCTGATGCAGTG
The DNA here is from genome assembly GCA_900312555.1 of Lamprogrammus exutus. Classification (NCBI taxonomy): domain Eukaryota; kingdom Metazoa; phylum Chordata; class Actinopteri; order Ophidiiformes; family Ophidiidae; genus Lamprogrammus; species Lamprogrammus exutus. The sequence continues at coordinate 6,966 of OMOW01104098.1, read as the reverse complement.
GATGGCACAAACCAGGAAACGGAGGAGCCCGTACAACCAGTGCGTGGGGATTTGACCCAGAGAACACTAGGTATGGAGCCTCATGTACATGGGTCCAAAGTGATGGGTGTGCAAACACAAGCAGGAGATACAGAGGACACTGAGGTGAAGACCACAAGAGAAGATTGAGGAAGGTGGATTTAGTGTCACTTGCATTTAGTGAGCTTTTCTGTGATGTCAGAGATTTAATAGCTACTTAGCCATAAGTTTAACCCCCATCTGTACTGTTTGCCTGTCTGAGTTATCTGAGTCTGAGTTTATTAGCTACACATTTACAGTTTACCTAAGTCTAGTGAAACAACATTGTAATAAAACCTGCTCTGTTTGACCCTGGTAAAGATGCACTGATTCTACTCATTTTTGAGGTCATAGTCATTAGTGATGGTGAAATACTAGACCTCCCTTATTCTGGCCCCCAGTGGGGATCATTACGGCTCTGACGGAGTCAACAAAAAGTGAACATTATGAACCTCACAAAGAGAGAATCTATTGCAGGGTGTTTGTATTGGATCACATCAGATTGTACATACAGTTTGTACCAAATTAAGTTGGAACTCTGTATTATATTCCTAAATCCCAAGATCCATGGTTTTGTTCAATGAACAAAATATATAAATCTACTGTATATGTATGTATGCGTTCAGTTGTAACAGAAGTTTACCAAGGACCAATGTTTGAAAAAATAACTTCATTTAGAACACTAATGTGAAATACTCCACTTTACTACTATTTTGTTCAATTTTCAGATGTGCAGTTTCAGGAGGGGGAAGTTCATGTTTCCTTGTCAGTTAACTTTCAGTTAAGTTAAGGAAAGTCAGGTCCAGTTATGTTCGTTTGTTAAAGTCTCCTGTATTTAGTAATTTGTTTAAACACTTTCAACATTCTTTTTTTGAGCAAACTGATCTTGGTATTTAAGTTTGAGCAGTTAAGTCTGGCCATGTATGTGGTATGTTGTGAGATATGTGACGATACATGTGTGCCTCAAATAGAAATTTATATATACAATCTTTTTAGGGATGTAGAACATTTCCATTGATCCCACATGGTATATCTGTTAAAGATAAAAGACAGTAAAGACAAGAAATATTTCCACTTATGAGGAAGAATGTCAGCCCTCAGTTAATGTAAAAAAAGTTCTGCAAGATACTGAGTCAGGTTACTTTAAGTGTTCATTATCTATTTAAAAAAGCAGCAAGTTTTTCTGCAGTTTTTGTTTGTCTGATTAGGAAATTACAATTTATATAATAATTTGTTAATTTCCAGGTAGTTATGCACTCAATCTATCCCAGGTTTTGATAAGACTGTTGAGTTATTGTCATTTTAATGTGTGCGTTTTTTGTATTTCTCTTTTTGGGAAAATATGTTTAAATAAAAAATTTAAATAAATTTTTATTGTTGTTACAAAATAAAACAATTAACTTGGTTTGGATATTTCAAATTATACTTGTTGCCTTTATGACACAGTTTGGTACCTCAGTCAAAATGTAGTGAATTCTGGGTACTGTACCTGGCTGATTCTTTGCTTCACTTCTACAGTATTACATTTACACACGAACTATGAACCTACTATTCTCAGGTAAAGGTACTTGAGGATTTGCATTTTGTTAGACTTCATAGTTTTCCTTCATTGTAGTTCAGAAATAATAAATTCTTTTTTTTTTTTAAATTTATCATTAAGCTGCATCATGGATTTTTCTGATCATAACTTTTGAGCCGTGTGGCTTAGAATCACAATTCTGGTGTCCCCTGATTCCTTTAGCCAAGCCAAGTTGAATGCAGTTTTCTCTATATTGCATATTTTTAAAACACCTTTAAAAGTTTTCACAGCGCTACAAATTTAGTGCAAAAAGTTTTGAGTAGGATTTTTGATATTCAAAACCACCCACAATGCACTAACACATTTGAGTATGACAAAGCCAGACAGGAATTAAGGCTGTATCTGGTCAATACTTTCATGTATTGACATGAAACTTAATTCATGACATGTCCTGACTTGTAACGCATAAACAAAGCTAATGGCGAAGATACCAAACTGGAGGTGAAGCAGTGGCACAGGTGTAGCATCTCTCAGAGCATTTCTAGTTTTGCCATTGGTGCTGGGGGGGACTTCATCCCAGTCTAACAGTAATACCTTTCTTGGCTGTACATAATATCATCCACTGCTGATACAGTATGACATCATCATATGATGCCAAATAGGTCCCAGCTAAAGCCTTTTTAATGTTTGGGAAGAGGTGAAAGTGCTGAGAGTTCAATTTAGGTGAGCAGAGTGGATGCTGAACTTCTTCAAAGTCACAATCATGGAAAGCAGCTACATCATTTGTTCTGTACCTCATAGACACTTGGAGACCCCTGTATCATTTAAAGTATAAACATTTAGCGTAAAAAGCAACTAGCATCCCAGAACCTAAGAAATGATTTTACTTGCACAAAGTGCAACAAAAAAGTGCACAAAGTTTAAGTGTCAAGATCACAACTTATCAATCAACGTCTGCACCTATTAGTTGATGGGCATGGGATATTAGTCTAAAGAAAATTTAAGGCCAGTAAAGCAGTAGCAATTTTATGACACACCTGCTGTTTAAAATGTATCTCACCTCTTCTAGAAGCATCTGATAGGACATTGTAAAGCCTCCATTGTCACAGCCATCATTGATTATATTGATTCATTAATTCAACATCAGGACATATTTGTCCAGTGACCACTCTGAACGTCACAGACACAAAACTCAGGAAGTGGAATGATCAGACCCCAAGGACACAGGAAATGTATGATATGCCCAAACTATCACATTATAAGGAGTGATTCTAAGGGTACAAGAATGTCTTACGGAAAATCTTCCTGATAATGGGCAATGTGGTGAGCTGTGGTGAGCTGTCTTCGTATTGTCAGTGGGCTATGTGGGCCAGACCAGACTGCACTGGATATGGAAAATCTCTAGCAGAGGAATTTTATTTTATTTTGTGTAGCATCAAGAATTAATGAAAAATACATTAACACACTCTCCTTTTTAAAAACCCAATTACCTTCTAAATGCTACTCCAATATAAGGAGGCTTTTTGTTTTTGTTTTGAGCACAGATTTTAACAATTAAATAGAACTTGGTTGATCTACTTCTTCAGAGGTGTGTGATTATTAATTGAAAAGAGTAAATGCAGATGTGCAGAGACCAGTGAAGGATTATTAGTAAAGGTATTGACAGGTGCCCTGTTTGTGTGAATGAAAGACAGACACAACAAACAACTACAGAGAAAAGAAATATCACCATGACAGACACCTTTAAAGGAAGGAAGAAAGGAGTCCGGCTTGAAACGAGGAGCAGACGTCCCGAGTAATTCCCACCGCTGAGTACAGAGCTGCTCATGAAAAGCCACCCCAGGACAAAAATGTCTCATCCAGACTTGGATGGGCCACTGGGTAACTGGCTGATCCCAATGTGTCTGGTAGAGACTGATCAAGTCAACGTGTCCACACCACCTGATCCCTGTCCAGGGATCCTCTGCTGTCACTTCAATTAGGTGAACAGGGATACGAGGCGTTTAAGCAAAAGCACTTAGAGAAAAATCAACCAACCACAAACTTCCATGAGAAAATGAATTTGAAGACAATCTCAAATGTTAGCACAACGAAAGCCCATGGAAAGAAATGGCAGGATGTAGTTGTCTATTCAGTTCAACTTTGTCATTATACATTCAGAACAAAGCACAGTGCAAATGAGTGATAACGTACCAAATAATACAAAGTAGATTCACAGTAATAATAATAATAATAATAATAAATTCAATTTAATAGACCTACCGAGGCCCAACACTTGAATAAAGCTGAAGCTATTTAAAATAATGTTTAGTGATGTCAGTTGTGATGTTGTGGCACTTTATTAATCTTCTTGTTTGGGGAGATGAATGTGTGTCACAATCACACTGAAGTTACGGCGGTTTTCTGTGAAGATGTGCTCTTCTGTTGTTTGTTCAACTCAGAAATCACATGGTTTCACTCCGCCCCACTTTCACCCGGTTGCCAGGCAACGCTGGTCAGGTGACAGTCTGCAGACAGAACATGGCTGACCTGTCAGAAGACCAATGAGGGAAAGGCCACATTTTGCATAATCGATCCGATTTTTGACGCCGTTTCTGACTACAGTGGACCATCGAGGACAGCAGTTGATCAAAAACATTGAAGGTAAGCGTGTGAAGACCTTGATATTTGTGGACGTGTTACTGTTGAGTTTTTATTGGGACAGCTTCAGCTGACGGCGGTGGCAGTTACCTTGTTAGCTGGTTAGCTAGCTGCTAGCCAAACAGTCCCCGAATTGTTTTGCAGCTTGAGTCTATGAGGATGTGTTGACAGTTATGGAAATGAAACCTTATTGCACTTGCACAGCACCACGAATCTTACACAGACTTATTTTCTCTCAGTTTTGTTCATTGAAAATTCAGAGTGGACAGAAACCAAACCAAATAACTAATAAATAGTATATAAAGCACACTAACAATAAGTAATAGGATGAAGGTGAAAATGAAAGGAAAAGAAAGCAAAAACATTCATGGGCTACAAACACATTTTTAGTCCTGACATATTCAGAAAACTAACGTCATCATATCTTCCAATAACCCCTCATAGTGCTCCTGACTTTCTCTTGTTTTATAAAAATGAAAAACAAATGTCAGTGGAGTGAGTTGACTGCTGTTGAGTTGAACTATTTGTGCATTTATTATTGTTTTTTATGTTAACAAGGTATTTGTGAGGGAGCAGAATGGTTTCTGAGGTGTAAATCACTCTATAGATCAGGAAACTGCAGACAGTGATGCCACAGGCCTCTTACCAATAGCACGGAAAATGCTACAAAATCAAATTGGCAATAATATTAAAAACAGGGTTTCTACGGTTATGCAAATCCTGGAAAAGTTGCGGAATTTGTGTTTTCCAGACCTGTAAATGTTTTGGGAATCAATGAAATATCCCAAAAGTTTGGGAAGGTCTTGCAAATTTTTGATGATGATCTTAACATTGACATGGCAAGCTAGATGCTGAAAAATGACAAAAATGAAGATAGTTTTATTTCCCTGAAGTTCTCTCCTCTATCATCTTAGGAAACCAGACAGTGATGGTTGCTGAGAGACATTTTGCAATTAAAAGTGTTTATTGATTGTGCTAACATTTGCCAAAATAGCGCTATTTGGCAGTGACTTGCTCGAGTCATCGTCACATTGCAGACAGATGTAATTTTAATAACACCTGGCTATCTGGTTACTATGGCTCAAAAAGTTGAAGACACGGAACGATAACACTTATGTAACAAGTTTTCAATGATATAGTAGCAGCAAATATTGCTTTACTCATTACACCACGCAAAAGTATGGGAAACGTTTTGGATTGTAATGTAGAAGTGTAGAAAAGCGCTTCATTAAAATAAACTTAATTTTAAAAATGGATTTCAAGGGCCCTGGACCATTTTTAATTGAATCAAGTTCAGTCTTGTATAAATTGATGAGGAATGGACTCATGACTCCTGCTGCACTTCATACCAGAGTTTCTCACTAAGAGCCTCAACCAGCTGGTTGTGTTGCTGATGTAGCAGCAAATCTGCTTTAGTCAAAAGAGTAACACACACCAGAATTTACAATGTGTGATTTTGACACTACAGTCTATACCGACACACAGAGGCAAGCCTGCCTCCATAACATAATGACTCAATTTTACGCATCAAATTCAGTTTATTGGTAATGGGGAGGGCTATTCAGCATGTGGAAATAACTATTGAAATGCTTTCGTGAAAGTTTGGGAAAAACAAGTTCTGGGAGTGCCATGTTGGCTTTCTACTCTCCAGCACCAACACAAAGAAACTCTTGTGATCTCTTGACGGTCAGTTTGCCTGATTTTGCGCAGCGCCCTCCACTGTCACAAAAATGTTCATACATTTGTTTTCACATGTTTACAGTCATGTTTAAGCCTCTGCTTAAGAAATCCGAGCATTAAATCTTAGATTTCTGATATCGCTGGTCACAGTTTTTGGTGTGTTGATATTTAAGATGAATTGTGAGCTTGTTTAGTTTTATTTGAGCTCTTACAGCAAAAATAAGGTGCATTTGAATGAAGGTCTGTCTTCCAGGTTTGAATAAAAACTTTTCTCCCTATATTTCAATGAAACACATGGACTGTGGGTGCTGTCTGTGTTTTCTGAGGTTGTTATTTACTGTCCCAGGAGTAGATCCAGATCCACATAATTTCATCACTCCAGGTCTCTGTGCTATGCACCTTTAGGATCAACCACACAAGTTAATACTGATGGATTTCCCGTTCTATCTGAACATGCTTGATATGTCACTGAACCTTAATCCACATATAGATACTCTACTAGCAAAATAACGGGGAAAAGTTGGCTTTCTATATAGAAATAACAGCTGCTTCCCTGTTCCATACAGAAAGAAAAAGTCTGTTTTAGATTATGGAGCCATTTTGGGATACTATCAGTCTTGGTACACACTCATGGAATAGACTTATGGTCCATATTCAAACAATAAGACTTCAACTGGAAGATTGGCCCTCAGTTTCTGTGCTCTATATGCATTGAACACTCTATAAAGCACCTTAAATTTGAGCTCTGGTATCACTGAAACATTTCAAATGCCTGTTTCAGAGCTTTCTCATTTTGATTGTAATTGTTTTTAGCACTTTGAGGTTTTTTTTTAGTGTAACTCAACACCATTGTAAATGAGGATTCATCCTCAATGGTCCTTTGAAATGAAATAAAGAGTATTAAGGTCAGCTGCGCTCTTTGTTATAAAGATCATATAATCAAATATAAAAATAAAATCAAACAAAAAGCCAAAAAGTCTTATTTCCATTGTGGTAAAACAAACAAAAATATACTTTCAAAATAAATATAAGAAATTTACAATAAAGAACAGGAAGCAGTTAACACTAAA
>OMOW01104087.1:0-11154 GCA_900312555.1 Lamprogrammus exutus | reverse complement strand
CTCCCCTTTTTATATTTTTCTGTATTATCTCTTCACAGTTCATGGACGAGCCAATGACAAATGTCTGTTTAGGAATTTATAAAATTCCAAAATATTTTTTAAAAATGTTGTACTGCTGTGCCGGGCCTGAACAGTGTTACTGCTCAAAGTAAAAGGGATTCACAGTCAAACGTAAGGGGTGTGATGATGTTTACATCTTTGCATAATTACACCTGAATAATAAAAATCATCACGTTCCAGGTCAGAGGAGCATCATGGCCTGTGCCGACGTTGACATGAACATCCACGGAGCTGAAGATGAGTCTGTCAGACAGATGCAGACAGACCCGTTGATTCGAGAATACCAAGCTTCAACGCTCATACCGGGCACCAAAGAGCCACTTCACGCGCTGCTACAGAAACAACCCGCTGTGCTGGGGGTAAGAGGCGCCAAACATCAATCTGGAACACCAGTAGACTGAAGATAACTTACATTCTGCACAGTCTTAGTTCTGACCTTTAGATTAATGATCTGCTGGAACATTCTGTGAAACTGAATGGCTCCAAATACTTCATACCAATAGTGTGCCCCAGATGTGGGCAGCAGCTACAGGAAACATATGGTAAAAGTTATTGCGTTTAACAAGGTTCTTTCCCCTCTTGTGTATTATTTTGTTTAAATCAAAGACTATTAAAGTGTGTGCAGAATCCTCAGTGAATAATGTTTATGTTAACTGTATGATCTAATTTTATGATTTGTCTAAGTTACCTCTAATTTTGGGAGTAGATAGAACAAGAATCTTGGACATTGCAAATTTCATATCTCATTTGATTTATGTAAAATTCAATTATAACACAATTAATAATATATTTACAGAATATAATTTTACTAATTTCTAGTTATTTTATTACATTTAATCTTATATTAATGTCAATTTATTTGGGAGAGTTCAATGTAAAATGTAATGGGATTGGCGTTCATTTTTCCATTATAATACGCATTAAAAGGCATGAATTCTTACATATAAAAGGTCATAAACTATCAGGAAGGCACAAGAGTGAACAGAACCCGTGCATGTTTAAACACAAAGAAAAAACATTAATCAACACAACACAAAGGAGTTACCAGCATGTTCATGTGCTTATGGCAGTAGTAAATTATATCGAAAGACTAAAACTGGCCAAATTAAAACCCCAATTTGTCAGCTAAAGCAAATTACTCCACCATTAATGAAACATTACACATTATTTTAAAGGAGAATTGCCTCACCATAAACATGATGAAACCATGAAGAAGTACTACAAAATGTACTCTCTGCATTTAATTGGAAAGAACATGCAAATCCCACACAGAGAAGTTTATGGGATCAACACGGGATGCGAACCCAGGAGTTTCTCGCAGTGCTAACCACTGAGCCGCCGTGAGAAACAATGCTTCATCATTGCGATCATTACAATGCAGGGAATCCAACAGAATGTATTTGCTGTTTTTTAATCTGAGGACCTGTATGAAGCCCACACAAACCAGACATGCAATAATCACAATGATGGAAACATCTTAATTCTTGCATTGATTAAAACCAACTACTGTAAATTCGTGTACTTTCCTTAAAATTGATCCGTGGCTGCATGCATGCTGTGTGCCATAGCAGAATCTTTGATGATCTGATTAGTAGTTTACAAGGTTGATTGTGCGATTGTATTTGCTGAGTTGTATCATGAGTATTGCTGTTACTGGTGTGTTTATCGTGTATTTGTGTTGGTTCTGTCAGTCTCTGCAGATGGTGAGTGGCCTCCTCAGTGTCGGAGTTGGGATCATCTTCTCTATAACCCAGGAGATGACCCAGTCTCTGTTCACTCTGTTCAGACTTTCTCAACTGACTGGATCACTTGTAAGTATTTGCTCAAAGAGGAACAAAAAATTTGAACGGAGAAGATAAACAACAAGAGCGTATGAGCTATAAATATAACATAAAGAATGTCAGTCTTTCATATCGCTGTTCTTCAGGTCAGGCTGTTCTCTTCCCCTTTAGTTCATCTTTGCAGGACTTGCGTCCAACCTGTTGTTCAAATATCCAACCCTGCTACCTGTGAGTACAACAGAGTATAAACCAGGCAAAAATTGTCTTGAGAGTTTATGCAGCAGAATTAACATCGTTTGTGTTCCAGATATGCCTAATGGTTAACTACGGCTGTATTGTTGTGGCAGCAGTTGCAGTGTGTTTGATAAGCGTCGACTTGGCTCAATGGAATCCCGCAAATGAGATTCATTTGAGGGTAAGGCCATGTGAAGCTCATGTGGAACACTACAACCTGGCTGCTAACGTAAAAATATAAGATCACAACCACACACCATAATTGATGTTCTGTGTGTTTTTAACAGATTGAGGTGATGGAGCTTGCCGTGTTGGGCATCGAGGTTCTCCTCTCTGTAATCCTCTGCTTGTTGTTCTGCAAAGAGAGACGTTCTCATGCACCATGACCTGCCTGTTAAAAATAACTGCACCGCCATGTGATTGATTGACAGAGCAATATTCAAATGTCTTGGTTAAGCCACTGTATCAGCAACAGGTTTGTGTATTTTCTGTTTAGATGCTAAACCATTTGTTTTCCTGTTCTGTCTCCATTGCCTATGAAATGAAACCCCTGCTTACAGGACTCGGGCTGTGGTCTGTGTGTGTTAAACTCGGACTGAGAACACACTATCTGTGGTAAAGAGATGTCAGTTTATCTCGTGTGTAGGAGAAACCACTCTTCACTATATCCTCCTCGACTTCTGCTTCTCTTTAACAGCAGTGGTGTTTCTCACAATGCTGCATTGTGTGTGTGTGTGAAGAGAATGTGCAGAGCGCTCTGTGGTTTAACACTTTGCTCTTTTATCAGTGGAAACTATCTGCTGTCTGTTCTCAGCTATACCCAAAAACAACGATGGCTTTACTGAACTATGAGGGATTAGTACATTATGGTCTGGCTTAGCCTTCTGTCCTCTACCAATGCAGATCCACTGTAACATCACACAACGGCTGGAAAACGAATGTCAAAAATGAGTACAGCAAACAGTTTGAAACATTTTAATCCTCTGTACAAATGTTTCATAACACAGAAACTGGCAACAAACAGCACAACATTGTCTGGGTTCGATTTTCTGTTGCCTTTTTTTTTTGTTGTTGTTGTAAAATACATAATAAACAGCTCATCTACAATATAAACAATGATTCATACCTAGCTCATTAAAATCCATGTACAGACCACTGACGTACCATTACAACAGCGCTGAATGCTATGTGTCACCTTCCACTTTACAGTATCAAATAATGACATGTCATATAATGTTTGTAAGGGCTGTGTGAGTCATTAAAGTCTTAGTGCTCCAAAGTTGAATCCACCTGTGCTGGATCTTCGTCTCTTCTCGTCTCCTCCCAAATGAAAATAAAAAGTTGCCTCCGCATCGCGAGGAGCTCAGAGCTGCAGAGAAAAGAGGTGTTTTAGAAAGAAATCTTGTGTACGTTGCACAACATGAAGGTTTACAGAATAAATGTTCCCTCACACCAAAAAAATCACACCCGAGCCTAAAGTCTCATAGCATCAAAGTTGCAAGATGCATTCAGGGCCATGCTGAATGTAAGGTTTTGGGATTTTGATGTGATTATTACATTTATTATATTATTTAATGACTAAAGCCATTGTCAAAACAAGGTCACCCTCACTTACGTTCAATGCATAACATTTCTATAACTTTATGCAGAATAAACATAAATTTGATCAATAAATGCAGAATGATTCTTTAAAGGTAACACTTAAATTTGTGGGCAACTTTCGTTGTTTTGTGTATCTTTAGTTGTTCAATTTGTATCTATCAAATGAAATGGGTATTAAGATCCTTACTGTACATAAATATAAAAATCTAAATATAACATTGTAGAGAATCTGAAACAAAATTTTAGCTAAAAGAATTTGAAATTTAAAAAAATAAAAAACACAAACACATTTTTATTTATTTATTTATTTACTAACCTTAAGTCAGCTGTATGTATTAAGATACTGATGTATTTAGAAATCAATGTAAGTAACTAAATATGATTTATTGTTTGTACTACATAGATTATCTATACTTTGTTGATTTATGTGAGTGAAGTTTATTTTTACAGTTATTCAGATTAAGGCAGACAGAGCAAGCAGCTGCTTGTTTCTCTTAAATCAATGTTTGAAAGTGTTTAACAGCCAAAGTGTTGCACGACAAACCTGGAGAACACTGTAAATGTTTTGCTGCCACCTAAAGGGCAACAGTTCTCTATTTATCCATTATGTCATTAACTTGCTTAAATGTAACTACAGACAGAAATCAATGCCCTCCACTCTGCCCTCAGTCTACAGCTCCTCGCACTGTTACTGTATAGTTTATGCATTTATTCTTTACTAAGTTCTGCTAATGTATTGTTTTATTTGTCTTTCTGGAGTGCAGTTTTTGTCATTCAGGCACATTTAAGTATGAGAGGTTGAATTTAAACCTTAGAAAATAAGTCATTTCTCACACATGTAAATACATTCCCATGCCACAAACCAGAGGCTGTAACACACCATGCATGTGTTCACTCATACACAAAACCATTTTCACCCTCAGGTCAAAGGGAGCACGCAGAGGAACATGAGGGGAGAACACCCAGAGGAAAACAAGAAGGAGAACACCCAGGAGGAGAGCCCATCACCACAACACCATCATGCACAACAACACAGGCGTCAAAGCACAAAATTCACACAGATTAGTATTCAGGCCACCGATGGTTCCTCATAGCTGTTAATGCTGAAGGGAATAACACACACGTGTCCACTGCTTACTTACTGAGCTAAAACCCCTCAGCTCTGAGTCAGACCACAGTAGAGAGGCCGACTGCTATATGAGAGGTGCTGCTCTGGCAAAAACAAAACAGCAGAGAGGAGGTGAGTGAAACTGAAGCTGATGGACAAGATGGAACAGCTCAGGACCCGTTTACATCAGCTACTCTCAACTACAAGTCCCCAGAGTCTGCAGGTTGTATTATCACCAAACAACACACCCGGTTGTTTCAGTAATCACTTCCTCCACACTGGTTACCAATCAGCGAAATGAAATCAATCACGTGTCCACTAAGGAACGAGTATGGAATTAGGGTTCAGAGCTTCTCAGTGAATGAAAAGAACATTGTTATAGGTTGTGATCAGTTTTGAAAAGACTTTGCTTCACAGTTAAAGGGAGACTCCATCAATTTTACACATCAAAATCATCTTATTTGTCTATTTACCTCATGAAACCGCCTTGTGGCAGTAGAGGGCGTCGTGCAAAATCAGAGAAATCGACCTCTATGACATCACAAGGGCTACTTCCTGCTGTGTTCTGCAGCGTTGATGCTAGACTACGAGTTTGAAATCAAAAGCCTCTCGTAGACCGTTTTAGTGAATTCAACACGCCCGACCTCTAGGAGCATTTGATGTCACAAAAGTCTTCATACAGTTGTTTTGACAAGATGAACAGTGGTCCCCGTGACAACTGTATTGAGTTTAATTTGTAAAATCAGTCGAGTCTGCCTTTAAAAATGGACTTTGTTGTACCTGTGCAGTTCTCCATTGCAGAAACTACCGGTTCACATTCATTTAGCAGTTAAGCGTACTGTCCACAATTGTAAAAATGTCTCACGGCTTTAAACGTGCTCACGGCTTCCGTTTTGGACGCGCAATCAATGTCCTCTCTAGCCTCTATTGTCTTTACGAGATTACGATCCAACACTTACTGCTGTGATGAACTTGGTTCCCGGCGGCTGGAGCTCGTCGTCCTTCTGGAACAGAGGAGGAGACGTGATGGAGGAGGGAGGTGCGGAGGAGCACAGGAAAGAGGAGGGCTCATTGTTGTTGTAGGAGTCCATGACGATGCTGGAGTGCCCGGGTATGGTGAGAGCACTCAGTCCCGATATGCTGTCGCTGGAGGTACACTGGGAGGACGTTTCCGAGCTCTCTGTAACTGGCACACAACACAGAAGAAGAAGTCAGTGAGAGAACCACAATGATCTAAATATTTTAAGGGGAATAAAATGGTGTTATGGGGACAGACAGGACAAATGAAAGCGGGACAGATAAGTTGGTGCTTTATAGACAGACAGCAATATGTTGAATATGATGAGGGGAAGTGAGACCCAGAGAGACATTATCTGTATTTAGTTAAGCTGCAGCATTTGGAACGTCTTGGAGATGGAATAAAGAGGCCTGACTCATACCAATAAGTTAATAATTTAAGTTGCTAATAAGATAGCAGGAATTAAGGTGAACAGACATGAAGTCTCACATAAAAACACGAAGGCAGCGGGGAGAATATAGATTCTAAACAAAGTTGTTGTCTTGTGCAATGCAGCCTTGGTCGTTTCTGCCCGGTTGTGTTCTGTGCCCATGAAAAAGACCTCAGAGGTTAGCTTAGCTTAGCGTCGTGTCAGGTGCCGTCTTTGCATTTGCCACTTTGCCGAATAATCGATGACGCGCCATTTCAATCGATGATTCTTTAAATCGAGTAGTCAGTTGTAATCGATCAATCGTGACAGACACCAGCAGCGAGGAGAATGTCACTCACTCATAGACGGCTGACTGCCTGTATCCTGCTCCAGCTCGTCTTCCTCTATGCAGTCGTACGGCCACTGGCCAAATGAGGGGATGCTGCCCATTGGGTAGCCGTGCGGGTGAGAGGGTGAGGAGTAAATGTGGAGATTGAGCGAGCCCAGCAGGGAGGAGGACGACTGGCTACTGGAAGAGGAGGTGCTGCTGTTGGAGATGGTCGAATGAGGTCTCTTGAATGAGGTGGAGTGGTCAAACGAGGAGACAGCGATGGACGCCCTGGTCCTAGACTCTGTCAGCAGACAGAAAGAAATCACTGTGAGCTGAGATCAAGTGAGAGAGGAAAAGGGAAAAAGATACGATGGCGCGTAAATTCCTGCGGTTGTTCATGGTAGAAATTACGGCGTGGATTCTTAGTTGGTTGGTTAGTGATGAAAGAGAATAAATGTAAAATAGTTTACTGCGGTTGGAATGGCTCAGATTACATCTGGAATGTTGACTTAACAAAACCCTCAAAATACAATTTGCATGAACACACCTGTAAGTGAGACACGCCTGGACAAAATCTAAGCTTTCCTTTGGTTTCAGCAAAGACAAATAAAGCATCTGCATCATTATGTGGTACGTGAGATCATAAAGGTGTCAGAGGAGGGGGAGGACATCTGGAATAACTCACCGGACCCCTTCATGATGTAGTCGATGGCTCTGTCACTGATCGCTGCATCGCTAGGCTTGATGTCCATGAAAGGCTTGCTGCCAATACCCATGGACACCATCTCCTGCATACGCAACTCTGGAACCAAAGTATCAGTAAAAACGAATCAGAAAATCACCTATAAAATGTTATTTTGTATTGATCTGTGCTGTGGATGCTTGTATGAGGGTACAAAACAAACCTCTATTTCTGAGCGCTTGTCTCCAGAGGATCTTGCCGATGATGGCGGTCCACACCGCTTTGACCTCTGCAGAGCTGGCTTGGAGTATGAACGTGTCCTGGGACTTCCTCCGACGGAACCAGATCTCAAACCGCAGGCCGCTGTCACCAACATTCTCAGTCATACCTATTTCTGCTGTCTGAGAAGAAAAAGATGAAAATGCTAAATTTAGCTTCAAGTTGTCGTGACGGCACGGACGTCTTTCCAATCATCAAACAACACATTCTTACTTTAAAGGATTGTTTGTAGATGTAAATGTCATATCCTCCCTCTATCTTTTTGGTCTTGCTGAAGAGGATGAGGTCTTCAAACAAGAAGACGTGGCGGAGGTATTTCCTGCGTCCACACCAGACAATGAACTCATCCTGGCAGCGGAGTTGACCCTGTTCTTTCAGGTTCACCTGGAGAGGAAACGTGGCTTGTTACATGCGTCAGTGGGAACAATACAATTCTTGGTGGGATCCTGACTTTAACTACACCGTATGCATGACGACATGACCTCCAGTTTGATAATACACAGAAATAGCACCCGTGGCAATTTCTGCCTGATTTTGCCAATACACATCACATCAGTTTTGGGTATTATTTGACATTTTATACATTTAAGTATCAAACAGAGCCCACGATTGCACAGTGTCTGTGTGTGGAAACTGAGATAACTGAAATTTCTGAAGTTTTATCAGTCAAATTTAATCAGGAACGAAAAATGTATATTTCATAAAATGGTAAAAATCATGTTTATTTTTTGTTTTGCAATCCAAAATCTAAATTGACTAAAAAAAAACACAATATAAAGTTTGATTGATATTGAATGCAGAAAAAAACAACTTAACAACACTAAAATGGACCAATATCATTTCTGGGTCATTGCTTACATCACAGCCCCGAATGGCGTCCATAGCCAGCAGGTCGTTGCCATGGCGAAGCTGAAACTTGACCATCTCCTCTGCAGTGCGCAGGTCACTGAGCTCCTGCTCCTGGGACTGGCTGCACTCCTTGATCAGATCTTTGAGCAGCAGAGCATATTTACTCATCCGTTGGATGGGCTTCAACAGGTAGGACGCCAGGTCCATCTTGTCCCCGAGCTCCATCTGCTTATTCTGGGAGAGACGCAGAGAGTGAGGTTTGCTATGGTCCTATGGGTTATTCTGTTCTAGATGCCACTTCTGTTTTTCTTGTTGTCGCCACGTGATGTGCGAGGAGTGACGACTGAGACTCGCCATTCTGGACAGAGAGTAACCAGACGCACCTTAAAGAATCCGTTCCCATGGCTGGTGAGCAGAGCGTCAGACTGTGGCTTGTTCTTGCTGTACAGGGCATACATTCCAAACTGATCCTCCTGCACACAAGATTAACAAGTTACAACACTGACTACAGCAAAAACTATCCTCACCTTTTAGCAGACATTACCAAACACTATCAACACTTTGATTTACAGATTGTAAATGTAATTCAGTGTGTTTACGTACGCTTCAGTAACCTGGATATTTGCCACTTTCGGCTGTAACCTAGTATCAGAACTTTAATCTAAATGATACCTGGTAAACACACAGATTTCTGCTGGAGTAACCCAGTTACCAGGCCACGAATCAATTTCATGCACGGTTTTTAAGAGTGTGCATGTCTTTGCTTCGCCCACGCATCCAACATCTGCAGATAGAACCAGACGGAAATATCGCCAAATGTTAACCAGGTGGAAACACTTGGACGATTGCCTCGCGCCTTCTGCTATTGCTGATGATAATCCTCAATATTACGGCGGCTGCTAAATTTGTGAGGTAAAAGAGTGACAGTGCCAAGCACATCTGCAACTTCATCTTCCTCTGTTGTCTCGATTCGCACGCGCCTGGTGATGATGCCAAACTCCTTGTTGTGCTGTATAATGATATCAGATCCTTTTGCCGAGGGAGAGATCAGGTTACTGACAAACCACATGTATAAAGGGCTTTTATAGTAACCAGTGTACTCGCTTTGACCCGGTTTTGTGTGTGCTGTGTGTTTAGCGTCTTGGTTCCCCCGTTGACTATTTTCATTATGTTTGACCACATCTACTCTGAATACAGATCAATGCATCATAACAGTCACTGCAGATATGTACGTCTGTACGTCTGGACTCACATGTCTGAGGAAACAGCTGCTGATGCACAGAGGCGAGTGGGAGCAGGACTCCAGCTCTTTCAGGAAGTACTGGCTGTGGAAGTCCCACAGTTTCTCCACATTCCCAAAGATGATGCTGCGCTTCCCCCGCAGGTCCTGGGGCAAATCCAGGCGCTCCATCTCGGGAAAATAGTGCTCGATGATATAGCTGAGAGACCGCACATACTCCCTCTCTGTGGCGATCATCTCGTCCATGATGTGCTGCACTTTGCTGCCGAGCAGAGAGAAACCATAACATATCACAGTGTGTAATTGACCCCTTAAATCAAGTGTGAGAAGAGAGAGAAGAGCAGAAGTGAGGCTTTTTGAATGGCTTGCATGCATGCATGCAGTATATAGTTATGCGTTTCTGGTATTTTGTTCATGCCCCGTAATCTCACTGTTTCTGTTTAGTATCGCTGATGCATTTCCTCACCTGCTCTGTTTCCTGATGTCTCCATCACTGCGTCTGTTATGGATCCTGGAGGGCGTGGACATGCTGCGGCTGCGTCCCAAAGCGGGACTCATCACATCAGGTCTCTGCAGCTTCTTCTCTGCGGACACGTTGTTGGCCACCTCCAGACCCTTGATATACACACCCGTGTAGCCGTGAAGGTGACTGGCGTCTGAGTGGCCACTATCCCTCGGGGTCAGCTCATAGCTCATGGTCTTCTTCATGATTTTCTTCAGTGGCTGCTTGCGGTGGCGTGCGGCTCCGGAGTAGACGGGCTCGGAGTGGCAGGAGATGGACGAGTCGATGGTGCAGTCGCTGTCCGTGTCATCGAATATGGACGGGCTGTGTCTCAGTTTATTATCACATTCAGGAGGAAAATGGAAGTGTGAGGATGAGGAGGGTGAACTGGATGGGCTTTTCAAGAAAGGCCCGTCAGAATGAGGCCTGGTCTCCTCATAAGTCAATGGTGCAACTGCCCTGGTGGAGTAAGTGGACACATCAGGTAACATAACACATCCACTTTTAGCTCCATGCTGCTCTGTGGTGGCAACCTGGCTTTCCACGGCTTTTAAAGCGTCGGACGCATCCACGGCTGTGGAGGTTGAGGCGGCCGTCACAGCTTTGGCTAAAACCTCCTCCAGCTGCTGCTTGGTCTGCTGACATTTGTGCCACAGCTTGTTCCACTGCTGCAGCTGCTGAGGACTGTCCAGGGACAGCACCATCTCATTGAGGGGGCTGAAGTTGTCCATGGAGAACTTAGATGCCTCAGTGTAATAATCCTGGAGGATCTGCACCACAGCAGGTGACAGGCCATCAGCAGTGCTGTCCAGGCTCAGCTGGCAGAAGTAGTCTTGGCAGTGCTCCATCCACTGGTTGGCCTAAAGAAGTGATTGAGTTATATCACAGGTGAGTGAAAACAAAAACAACGGACAATTACACAGACTTCATGTTTTTGATATTGACCTGAGCGATCTTCACGTCCACGTCTGAATCAGGACTCAGGTGTTGTATTTATCTTATTTTTCTGTATTATTCCATCTCTTTTGTCTCGTTTGTAATTTATGTTTTTTCCCACTG
>OMOW01104066.1:0-11431 GCA_900312555.1 Lamprogrammus exutus | reverse complement strand
GCTGACAAGTATGTTGAAATCCAATTCACAATAAGGACGTCCTTATTGTGAATTGGATTTCAACATACTTGTCAGCTGGTGTCCTCTTGCTCTGAGTCAGAGGACAGAGTAGAGATCAATGAAGAGATAGATAGGCAATACAATGTTTAGAATGGATTTAACTTATGTTTGTCCAGAAACTTTGAATTAAAAGGTAAGATAAGTACTTATATAGTGCTTTTATCCAAAGCACTTTATATTGACCACACATTCACCCATTATTAATTACAGAATTACACCTCTTTTGATGTTTTGCTGGCTGAAAATAAAAAATATGCATTTTAGTGATGCATCTGGGAACCATCAATTCTTCCCTCTGACTAGGAGTTGGTGCGGCACAGCTATTGACCAGCTGCCACTGATAAATGCTCCAAATGCTTTCAATCAGTATAAGCATTCTCTGCATGCACTTACTCACCTATTTCCTTTTGTAAAGTGACTAAGCAATGAGTCATAGTTATTCAGCAAACTCTGTGAACTCCATCCATGTGTACAGCTTACTCTGCAGATTTGCCCTAATCACAGATCAGGCAAGAATCTGAGCATGCTGACTTTGAACACTGACCAGGAAGAGATTGAGATGAGGGAATATCCTGTTGTTATGATGCAGGAGCCCACAGAGAAGTTTCCCTTGAGGGCAGCAGATGAGTTTGTTGGCTTAATACCGCAAACTGATCCGCAGATGATAAAGTTTTAGGCACAACCGGCAGGATGGGGAATCAAGTGTGACAAAAATAGCATAAATAGAAGCATCCACATTCTGAACTATGGCCAGTATTTGAGTTGGCTGAATGAGCTCAGCATGGGGTCTCAGTGAATGTAGGGGGAACATCTGTGAGACGCTTTAGGGCATACCACTGCTCGAGCCCCCCTGCTGTTCTCTAACAATTCAGACAACTCAACCACACACTTTCCTGTGAGGTGTGGAAGAAGATGGACCACACTCTCACAGCCTAATACTGTCCGAGGTTTCTATTGCTAACTTCAAAAGGAATTCTGTTGTGACAGTTCAGAGGTTTCTTTGATCCCCCATATGTACGCATAGTCCAAATGTACAATATAATTTGGCATCATCTGAATCTGTGTCACTCCCAGCAAGGCCTGTTGTGGCTTTCCTTTGGGAAATGTGGTCCACCGCTTTTGAGTTCCAGCATATTTCATTTTAATTACCACTTCAACATTCATTTTAAATGCTTAAACCCATTGGAGGAATCCTGTTTGATGTAATTGTTCAGTAAACACACTGTCTTAGCAGGGTTCTATAGCTGGCTGCTTTGCCCAGACCCAAGTTTACCACAGCACAGCCAGTCCTGCATCCCATCCCCTTCTGCATCTCTTTCAAACCCAATGATTGGGGGGAATAAAAAGTTTCACTTTATTTCAAATTGAAATTTAATATGGACAGAATAATCATTTGTAATGGAAAGTTTTAAAAGAGGTCATTCTGTTCTAGATTCAGATAGATTTCTTCATTCACCCTCTGTCTTCTTTGCTTTAACCAATTACATGTCCTCCCCCTTGTGCCAGTGTTTCTCTGTCCCTTTTTTCCCATTACCCTCATCTCTCTCCCCCAAGCCCTGTGTGATGCTTCAAACTCCACTTTCCCCTCCTACGTTTTTGACTCCTACTCCCTCTGCTTCTTCCCTCTCATTCTCCTCTTGTTTCCTCCCAACGCCAGGGATCCTTTAGCCCCCACCTGACACCTTCCTCTTTCATGCAGCAGATTGGTGCAGCTGGCTGTCATGATGTGAAGCTCGTTGTACCCAGACTAGCTGGTATGGCCTCCTTTTTATGATGACACAATGTCGTAGCGATGAGTTACGCTTTCAAACAGTGATTTGATGTCACAGCTGTCAGCGCTTCACTTAGCAATGCAGGAAGAGGCTGCCATATCCCCGCAGGGAGCACGTTATCTGACAAACTAATGAGCGCTGCAGTACCACCACTTCATCACAAAAAAATTCCCTGGCATCACACCCTGTTATGAAAGTCGGCTCCAGCCTTACAACGCTGGATTATATTTTAGCAACTCTATATGCCTGTAAATGATCTGATTTTATGGTCACAACATTCGCAAGACTGTTACACATTTAAACCTGACTGTGACAAATACAGACGTGACTAAGAATAACGTGGACAGTGAAATACTATAATATGGCACATACGTACACAGCTATTAAAGATAAATTCAGAATATTACAACCTCTGACTTCATCAATGATTGTATGCAAATTTGATCACTTAGATCATTAAACAGGGCCTCAGAGAGCAGCAGTCATGCATACATTACACAAGAAAATTCCAAACCATGTCTTTCAAACCCAAAAGGTTTTATATTAGGGAACATGGGAGCTTCACTGCTGACCTCCAGTACAGAGCAGCGAATGAATTATTTAATAATATACTGGATAATGTCAAAGAACTATATATTTTTTCCTATTGGTGTTTTTTGTGTGTGTGCACGAGCTGATGATTCAACTGAGAGAGTTCTGTGTCATTCTGAGATTTGGAAACAAAACAAACCTTTGCCTCTTATGAAAAACCTCCTACTTTGCACAGATCATTATTAGACAAGTTGATGTCTTACAACAACCAAAACAACAAGGCAATTGAAATGAATCACTATTTCAACGACAGCGAATGCATGAATTGACATTGATTACATAATGATGTGTGGCATATTTCTGTGGGCTCCAGTGTTTCCCATTTGGCATCACAGATTACCGATGCCTGTCTCTGCCATTACTGCTGGGAATCAAACTTCAAACAAATGTTTTAAAGATGTTCCAAATAAAAGTCAGTCCATCTGCTTAATCCAATATGACAAAGTGTCAGAGCACCAGATGCACCAAAGTGTTAGCAGTGCTGAAATGCTAAAAGTGGAATATTGTAACTTGTATGTGATAATTGGTCACTGCTATTTAAAGACATTTAGCTGGAGTATAACTGGGTTGAAATGACTTGAAACAGAATTTTTGTTTAAAAGGACTTATTTGTTGATTTCTTGGTTTATATGTGCTCAAAACAAGAGTGGGTGATGATGTGTGACAAATCTGACTACACCGTTGCAAGTAAAGGTCACTGGGTCAGGGGTCAGAGTTGAATTTGGCAGAACTTTGAACACAGTGGAAGTTTGGAGAATGCAAGTGGTGTGCATTGCTAGAGGTAACGCCGCACAACTCCAAAGACATTCAACTTTAAGCCATCTGCTAGTCAAAGACAAAGGTCGATCAAAGTTGAACTCACACTTTGATTAGAAGTGTAAATATGGTGTAAATTATAAGACTCTTGTTGCATTCTTTGCCTCCACCTCATCCATTATTTTAGTATATCAGTACAGCTTGTGTATTATTGCCTGCATTAAAACATGGGTGTGTAGACTGGACTTGTACAAGGGAAGGCTGCATTCGACTTATCTCTCTTTCCACCCATCATCCTGAAACCATCCAGCTCCTCACTCCTTACATTCTTGGTTTTCGTAATTAGTTGACTGTTGATTAAAAAAGGGCTTTAGAATGAAAGAAGAGTTTCAGCAATTACCCAGCATATTAATCCCCTTCAATGGCTTCATTAGAATGCTCCACGCACCCTTGCCTCAAGTTTTACATTTAAATTTGACTCCGATTTTTACACTGCAATCTGCACTTTTAATTTGGACCTTACATAATTGGACATAGCTGCTTTGTGCTTGACTTGGTTTGTAAGTGGAACCGATGTTCAGCCCTCCCATTTGGGTGACTGACTGTGGATCCCCACAGGTTTAGAATAAACGAGAGACACAATTTTCACACTGCATCCCAAAGCTTTATTTTCAACTATATTAATCCTTTATTAATCCTCCCTCTACAATAAAGTAGCTAAACACTAAGGAAACTAGCTGACAAGAAAATATAGCTGTCCATTCCCCCAAACTCCTACTCTACCCTGAATTTACGATTCCGTTACAATTCCGCACTTCACTTACTTTTCAACTGGACTAAAGTCACTAGACTCGTCTCTGGACCCTCTTCACCAGACCATCTCTAAACTTATACGAGGCTCTTTCTGGATTTACTACATTATTACATTTTTTTTTAAAAAGATCCCCTTACTGGAACATGGTTCCATTGTTGTATTATCTATTTCCCATGGCTGTTACAGCTTTGTTTTCTTTCTTTGCAATTGCCTCCTTCCACATCTGCAGCACCTATTGCACACCTGGTGGTCTGAGGAGAGAGGTTCTCTCTTCAAATTGCCTCTCTTGGGTGTCTTTGGTTTTTTTTCCATTACAGGCCAAGGGTTTCAAGGAGTTTTTCCTTGTCTGGAACCATGGTTACTGTGAGCCTGTAAAGCCATTTCAGACTACATTTGGATGTTTTGGACGACACAGCTAAATCCGGCTCAACTTGATATGCAGACTCCTTAAAAAAAAGTTGTGAAAAGCAGCTGCTCAGTACCTTACTTGGCACCAAAAACAGCCTGTGAAATACACTTGTCAAACAGTGAAATAAATCAAACAAGGTTCATTGCTTTTTCAGTGTGTTGGAACATAATGGATGGATAGGGGAACATTTTTGATGAAAGGAATCATTCTTTTTGGGACATCAAGGCTGGTTCACATTTACCCCATTATCTGTACACTCCAGGTCTTTGCTATATAGTCTTTCCAATTACTTTGTTTGGTGCACGGAAGAAACGTACCATCCCCCTTTTTTTTTTCTTTTGCTGCTGTAAAAATTGTTCCAGGTAGTGCCAAAACAGTGCCAAATCATCTGCTGTGTTTCTGTAAGTAACACTACAGCATTTTGACAGCATTCACCTCTGTAGTAGTAACAGTAGTCACTTCCGACGGTTTAGTGGGATCATCTCTCCAAGGAGAAGGGGACACTGAGAGAGTCCAACAATACTGAGCACGGGTTGTCCCCATGGCCGGGGTTTTCAGCATATGACAATGTGTCTATATTGCAACTATGTAGTTTCAGGCCTTCTAATTCACATGTAGACTGTTTTTTATTGAACAATCTGGTGTGGATACAGTTTATATTCAACCGCACTAGCTGTTCTTGTGCCTGTCAGTCCATTCTCCCATCAGAGCAGAACTCAAACGGGAGCTTCTTTCTTCTCATCTGCTTTTCATTAGCGTAATACATAGTGGCACCAATATTAATTTCCATGCATGAGGGAACGAAGATGATGGCGGGTGGGGGGAGGGGGATGATTTGTGGAGCTATGGGACTTTCCTCCTTGTCCTTATAGTTGCTTGTCGTTAAAGCTTACCGTAAAAGTGCTATAAACTACGGATTCCCAGGAGACAGAGAAAACATGAAACTAATGATGGACCATTCACACACCTGTGACCTATTTATTATTATCTATTTATGGGCAGCTTTGAGTTACACTAAGGATCATATGCAACATTTTGGCTGTTTTTCAAGTAGGCTGTCCTCTGTTAATCTGTTCTTTCCCCATGCAATCATGTAGACTACTTGAGGACCTTGTTTCCGCTCTTGCTCGCACATTATCTACACATGCAGAGGCTCACACACATGCACTCTTTTTTTTCTGTTTGTCTCACATTACTGTAAAAAATGAGAAGGAGACTGGTTCATTAATTTAATTGCTATTCCACATTTGATAAATGATAACAGGGAAATGTGGGAGCTTATATTTAATCTTTGCAAATTTGACCTTTGTGGGATGCAACTGTAACTCACCCATACATGCAGTCAATCCACACACACACGCACGCACACACACACACCACAGCGCCCTAATATATGCATGCACACGCAACATGCCCACACCACATACTCACACACACCGGGCTGGACCTTAAGGCTAACGGTGTCTGCTTAATGGAGTTGGTGATATATCCATTGAGTGCTCTGCTCATTTAAAAGGCAGCGGAGGACGGAAAGCGAGCAGGTTGGGAGGAGGTGGGAATTCTGAACGGCCAGAGGCGACAGAGGAAACTGCAAGGCAAGGGGGTGGAGGACAAATGGATAGAGCGGAGGATGGGGGAGAGTGTGAGCAATGGGTGCAAAGGGACGACATTA
The DNA here is from genome assembly GCA_900312555.1 of Lamprogrammus exutus. NCBI lineage: Eukaryota > Metazoa > Chordata > Actinopteri > Ophidiiformes > Ophidiidae > Lamprogrammus > Lamprogrammus exutus. Next base: position 5,357 of record OMOW01104066.1, on the reverse strand, counting down.
ATCCTGGATCAGGGATATCACTGAAGAAAGTGTATGTGTAAACAAGGCCATGGATGTGCCCTGACTAATGTGCCCTTAGACAATCTCACAGTGCTGTTTTTCTGCATTTTTACTGCTCTTTTGGTTTTGTTATGACACTGGCGAGAAATGGACATTTCTGCGCACGGAAAGAGGAAAAAATAATTATTGTACCTGAAACTGACCATCCCTCCCAGAGACCGATGCTGAACCTGAGCTATGCCAAACATAACGAGCTTATTCGTACCGGTTAGTGAGTGATGGAGCTTCAGAATCTCTAGGAAGTTCGGAAGTTTTAATGTTGTTATTCCTTTTCGTGCGCTGATATACATTTGTGTTGCTTCTCTCCCAAGTCTGGTTTCTAATGGCATTATAGTGGTGACCATTTGTCAGCTAATGGTTTTCCTAATTGACCTCTCCGGGGCTTATCTCAGCGTGGTGGCTGTGATCACTCTCGAGGCTAAAAGCGGCGTTGTCCACCAGCTCACACAACTGTCGCACTTTCTCTCTTTTACAACATGAAATTTCGCTCAGCAGGCTCCCCTCTCTTTTTGATGAGTGCGTATTTTCACATATACTAAATGTCAGTGACAGAGAGTGTGTATGCACGTGGCTCCGTGTTAAAAGTGGCTTTTTTTGGAGGTGAGGTAGGTGTGATGAATGACTCTAAGGTGATAACGAGTGCAGATCTTCATGCTTTCTGCTGTAATTGTGCTATTTGGGTCTGCATTTTCCTTAAGCAGGTTCATTTGATTGCATTTGTTTGTGTTAACTGGCTCACCTTGCATTAAAGTGTCATGAAAATGGAAGATGAATTTGTCTAACTTGCCTTTACAGCAGAGCTATAATATCTCCAGATATGATCCTGAATATATCACAGTATATCATCTGTTTTTTTCTAATCTTTTTTCCTCAAACAGAATCTGTATCTCATACCAGCTGAGAAATTTACGTAAAAATTAAGCATATAGCACAAAAAGTATTTGCCAAATGTTCAGTCACACACACACACACATTTTTCAGTTGTTGAAACCACAAAGTAACAATTACATTCTGCCTTTTGTTGACAAAAGGCAGAATGTAAGTTTTACTTCGACTACAAGATAAATTGTTCTTGTTCATTTTTGTACACGTAAGAAGTCCTGTACAAACGTTTCTGTGGGAAAAATACAAATTGCCCTTTGCTTTTTTGCTCTTTTGTGGACAAAAATGCGTTAAGGCATACTTGGTGTTGTCATGAAAATATACATTTCATGGCTCAGAACTCATTACATATACAAAATCCTCTGTGTTACACTTGGTGCCCGGCAGAGCCACTGCAACCTTAAAAACAACTGAATCATGATTTTGTAACTAAATGTGTTTGTAGCCTTGCCACCAACTTGTAGAAATGTCATCTGCCATATGTAAATGTAATATGTAATATGTCAGTGGCATGTTCATTAATTTGTGACTTACACTTGAGAGAGAATGGCCACTTATCAGCTTCAGTGTAATATTAAGCATCACATGGAATATCACTGAAGTCCGTCGATGTGGCTGCGTTTTAAAAAATGATTGGGCAACAACTGAGCAAAAATACGGACTTTTGGACGTAAAAGCTACATTGCTGGCATTTTGTGGAGCTCGGCAACAGGTGTTGCTCTTTCTATTTAATTGTGGATTTGGCAGCGATTTTCAGCGTTGGCATTTCTAAATGATGTTGCTCTCCTTTTCTCTGCCTCAAATCCATGCACAGACTGTGAACCATTCACTTCAGATGCTTTGCAAAATACACAACATGTATACCGATCATATAAATGTAAATATAAACTGTTCTTGTTGGACTCTCTCTGTGTTCCTTGATTAATTACTTCACACACTGTGACATTTCATAGCCGAGCTCAAAATGGGATTTTTAAACCTGCATGTCAGTAATGTGTGTGGAGTCATGTAGTCTGTGGGTGTAGTGGGTGTTCTGCACTCATGCAAACTTTGGATGAATGCGTTGGTAAAAGTGCACTTGTGATGATCTAAGCACTTCTGCGGTTGGAATCGTTGGGGGTGCTGCAGCGCGCCATGGGAAAAAGTCATCCAGAACAGTGGAGGACAGTCAATGCCTCAGCACCTATGAGTGTGCATCCTACTCGGCCATCCAGTACATTATTAATCCACCCTACTGGATTTCGTTCCTTGTATTAATCGTGCTGTGCTTTTTGCTGTGTCAGGTTGTATTCTTGTTCCTTAGCACTAAACCGACAGATAGAAATTTCCACCTTAATTTCCGTAATACCTGTCCAAAGACTGCCAACAAAGAAGCCGAAAACATATATTTAATAAACAGCAAAAGAAAAATATAAAGTCTCATTTCTCTGTATTTTTCAACAAAATTTGTTTGTTTGTTTGTCATCACTATTGAATTCCAGACACCACTGCCTTCAAAACCGTAAAAATGCTACAACCTACTGGGGCTTCACAGAAACCCACAGTTGGGAGTTGTCACCCATCAAACCTATCAGAACTCAAGAAGAGTGGACCAAACTATAAGATTGCAGTCAGTGTCTCAAAAAGCTGCGCTACAAAATACTCGATTATGGGCATTGCATGGGTTGTTGTTTTTTGTTGTTGTGGAACATATTATGATGCTATGCTAGGGCACATGACCAGTGATGTATCCCAGGGTCATCAGGTGTTTGGGGACATAAAACATCAGGCACCCTCTCTCTGGCACCCAGCTAAGGTTGCATTGAAACATAATAGCCTTTGTTATTGGTAAGGTAAGAAAAGAGGTCATGGAGCATGGGGTTTTAGTGAGGTTTTAGTGAGGTTTTAGTGCGATATGTGTGCGATAAATCAGATTTCATTCCAAAATTGCACTCCTCAGTATTTAGGCTTCAGAGTTGCCGGAGGACTTAAGCACCTCTCAGGTGGGTAACGTAAGCTTGGTGGAGTTTCCCCCAATGTCTGCAGCTATTCGTGACTCCGATTTGGAACTTAAATCATTACGTGTTGTCCTCTCCACTCGTAAGTCTCTGATATGTGTCGGAAAACATTTCTTACCGCCTGAAAATCATGGCGATCGCTGTAACACACGCAACACTGCTGCCCTGTCACTCTGGCAGTGTTTCTTCAGTCCTATTTTGAAAAGATACATTTAATATTCAATATATTCACCAGCCTGACTCGATGATATGTCAATATTGATACTGAAAAACAAAATGACTCCACGTTTACAAGATCACAACAGCATTTTCCTCCAGAGAGACAAAATTGGTCATAATTGCTTCATTATGCACATTCACACAGCGTGTGGCCACTGCTCCATGACAGTGCCAGAGATGTGCGCACAAAAGAGAAATTACTTTTAGATTCCTGATGAAGGTTTTTTTTATTGATCATTGGTGATCGTTTATTCTGATCAATCCATCCATGATCTCTGTCAATTCCCACTGATTTTCTGTTTTTGGTAGGGCAACATGCAGGAAATGCTTAAATAGAAGAACTAAGAAATATTACTTTTCCATATTAGGAATATTGCAGCGCTTTCTCTGGTGGGAGCATCAAATGATCCATGAATATCCAAAATTTCCAGAGAAGGACAAACACAACCTGACACACAGTCCCTGTGTCTCGCCCCCTTGCTCTGTCTCAGTCCAATTAGATTCTAAATTATGTTATTAAATTAACCCGATCATAATTACTATATAATCAAATACTGCTATTAATTTGTTCACACAATAGGCTGATACGTTTATGTTGTTTTCTTTGTATATTAATTTGAGCACCGTCACGAGTATTAGTGACAGTGTGTATGAGTGCGGCTTTCCTATTGTCCAGAATTTGGGATGATTAAAGGCAGGTGCTTGTTTTTAAAGGGAGGGACTGGACACATTGGAAAACCTTCACTCACAGACGATCCTGGCAACCTCAGAGGCGTGGACCAGACGAGGCTGATCGTAAAAATCTGAATGTGCCGCCCAGATATGGAATTATGCAACCGGAATCACAGCTCATCTCTTGACTACACTTAACTTCCTTGGATCTTTTGATCACTTAGACGGCCCACTTAAGTCATCAACTTTGAATCTGGCCCTATGTGAACGGGCATCTGTGCCATTTTAATTAGTTTTATTCTTCAAAATAATATGAGTTGTAAATCAAAAGCAAAGTTGGTGGTTGTCAGTTTCAACTTAGTTCAGAGACAAGTGTGAAATTGTGAATGTTTTTGGTACAATGGTACAAATACTTTCGGCCATGTCTTTGCTTAAGAAGATTTGTGTTGTTTTTTAAAGACAAACTGTATTTATCCATTTCTCTCCTGCTGAGTATGAAAGGATACCAGAGTGAAAAATGTAGACAGGATTAAAGAAGCTCAGTGTAAACTGTACCGATATTGCCCCTTCTCACACAGTTTCCAAATGATATATTTCCGCTCACAACCTGCTCTCCCTAATAATCCCAATCCGATCATCTCTCTCCGCCCTATCACCATCGCCTTACTCTCACTTCAGCAAACCCTGCCTTCCTTTTCGTATGCAATCTCCCCATGTCGTCCTTACTGTCTTGCCTTCCTCCCCTCTTTCCTCTTCCCCCCCTTTCTTCCTCGCCTCCTCAGTTCTCACCTCTCGAGCCCGGCTGTAGGCCCCTACCCCCCCCTGCCCCCCAGCGCTCTCAGGTTGTCAGATAAAGGTGAAGATCTTCTTTAGAGTGCTTGCCTCTGCTTTTCTCCTCCTTTCTGCTTTTTCCTCCCCCCCCCCACCTCTATTTCCTTACCATAGAAGTTTTCTTTTGAGCTCTGGTGGTGGCTTTTTGTGATTGGGTTGGACTGGAGAGAGATCTTTGCAGCGAATGACCTTTGTGGATTTCTTAAGCTCATTATTCGTCCTTGGACTCAGCTGTGCTCGCAGGGGAGGGGCATCACTCGAGCTGCTGCTGGGCCACAGCAGATCCTGGTGAATCTTTCTTTCATCCCCCCCTCATAAAGTCTTGTTCTCATTCTCTGTAATTCTCCTTTTGACCTTTTTTTTTTAGCTATTCCGGTGACTTTCTTTGAATTTCCATCTCACTGAACCCTTTTATTGTCTTTGCCTCTTTTTCTTCTGCACTCTACACTGGTTTAACTCACACTAAATATAGAGATGTTGCCGACAATTATTCCATGTCACACATTTACAATCTGAGATGCATCTTGAATATGTCTATAAAGGTCATTATATTTAAACTGATGGGCTAATACAAAGTATAAACACCTTTTACTGGTTTTCATTCTGACTTGGGTATATTTAGAGTTGAGTTTATTTGTGTCTGAGAGCCATTTTGAAAAGGCATCTTGATAATTCTTCCCACATTTTAATATGATA
>OMOW01104027.1:0-10409 GCA_900312555.1 Lamprogrammus exutus | reverse complement strand
GAATGTTGAGTAATTATGTGTGCGATGCAGACAGGAAAAAAAAACACAAAATGAACAAGTAAGTCAAAAGAATGCCCACTCTGTGACAGTGCGGTCATGTTTGTCTTAATATTTATAACCTCTACAGGGTTACTGCAGTCTGTGGACACCATTAATGTCTGCCCCCTATCCTCAATAAATATTTTCTTTACTGCCAGGAAGTGAGGGAAAGTAGTAACAAGTTATTACATGGATGAGCTGCATTTCTTAAGCTTGTCCACCTTTTATCTACGAGGATCCTGCTCAGTGACCTGCAGAGGCCATCGCAGCCACCCATCTGTTTGAGTAACCTCGTCCACCCATTTCTCCCCCTTGACTGACTGGCTGTTAACTATCATTCTGATCCATTACCGCTCACTGACCCAGCTCTCCATATCTGTCCGTCTGTATGCCAGAGAGAAGGCCGCGATTATCGATCTCATCTCGATGAAGCAGGCTCAAGGTCTTTACAGCAAAGACGTGTTTTAACCGACTCACTGGTTGAAGGAGAAGCCTGCTGTCAGACACAGTTTTGTCAGTGTGAGAACGAGGTCTGCGCTGAGATGTGAAGGACAGACTGTCAATGATAATGGTGCATCTTTGCAGAGTAGAATTCTGATCTGAATGTAAACCTACCGTAAGGCAGCAGAAAGAGACTCATAAATTGTTTATGTTCTGTGCAAACATACAAAGGACAATGCACTGTATATTACAATAAGGAAATAGTCACAGTTAACACCCGCAAATGAAAGCAAAATTGATATCTGACCTAATAAAGAAATGTGAAAAATGAACAATTAAGAGTGAGTGGTGTTTGGGTTTGGTTAGAAGAAGTCTTTCTGCACCTGATGCCACTGACTTACCAGGCAGGAAAATTAGAGCAGATGTATAAGAAATAAATACGATATCAAGCGTGTCAGAGACAGCGTATAGTAAGTGACCTGTGGTGAGGTCAGCAGCTGGGTGGACACTAGCTGTTATTTCTGGCATTTAATGCCCATAAAGTTCTTTATCAGACAAATGCTGAAAATATGGACCCACTTCTGTCCAGCAGGTCTATTAAAACAAAAGTGATGTAGCAAGCATAGCAAGAAATCAGAGCTGCCATTGAGAAGCTCCCCTTCAGCCTGCAGCCTTTGCCAGACACAGAACTTTACGAGCATTAAATGCCAGAAACGTGGCCTTCACTCAAGTAGCCACCCAGGAACAAACCACATCAGGGCTATATGAAGATAAACATTGCACACACAATAGTGTCCATGTCCACACACAACGCATGGCCACACAATATGCAGAGCAGAAAAGCAGGGGAAAATAAGCCAGAAATATTACAACCTATGGGTTAAACTAAGCGGTGCTTGGCACGAAAACAAATAGGGAGCAATACTTATTATACTTCTGGCTTTCCTTTCCAATTACCCAATCGCGAATAAACTCCACTGTTGTCAGTTATATGACTCTGTGACAGGCAGACACCAAGTAACCAGCAGGCCGGGCGCCACAGCCAATGAAACACAAACACAATGCGAATACAAAGCCAGATCGAACTCCACCTAAGGTACAGAGAAGAAAGAGTTGATGCGTACGCAACCAACCACATTCAGGTAACGAAAACAAAAAGTGAAACTGTGACTGTGGCCCAGGTCTCATCACAGCAGGCTCCACAGACACTTACATAGTGCTGCACAGACAAGTTTAAAAGGTCACAAGCACACTGCAGGCTCATTCCACACCACACACACGACTTACCGTTACTGTTCTACTGCACATGTACCGCGAAATGAACACATCTTCCTCAGGACTTCTAATATATCATTGTAGAGGAACTTCCAACTTGGCTTTAGCTAAGTTTTACCAGAAGATGTGACCACTTGTGGCTGGTAGCTTCATAAAGGTGGTGCAAAGAGTTATCAGCAAACACCAGCACCAAAGACTTCGAAGGTTGCGCTGGTTAAAAACAATGCATGAGTTGCCAGTGTGTGGCAATATGTGATACTGATACTTACTTAAAATAATACTACAATCTTCAAGTAGTGACTTTACCCAGTTTTATTGTGTGGTTTAATTCATCACACACTTTCTGTTGCAGCATAACAAGCATTCTTTGCAGTAACAAAAAAAAGTAATGAGAGTTCTGCACATTTATATCTAATGAGCACACACTTTGGATTATTTTGTGAGCACCACAAAACAGAACAGGACATTAATTATGCCCATAGACTCTACAGCTCTCTGCTGACAGCAGCAGGGATTATTAAGATACAAACTGCAGACAGAGTCAGGACAGAGCAGGTAAAAGGCCGAAATAAGAGATTCAAAGATACAGGAATTGGAGGCAGCATTCTAATCGTTGATCCTTTCAGACTAAATGCTAGCTCCTTCATCTTAATATATTTTAGCAGTGATGCTGTGGGGCTGAGATGGTACACAAACTGGGCTATCTGGGAGGTGGGCTATTAATTACCATGTTGTGGTGAAGGTCATGTAGTGAGGTGATCACATCAATAATGTAGGGATGAGTCATAGCAGGTCAGCCAAGACAACTCAAGTGGAACCAAGGAACCCTTCAAACGTGCAGGCCCAGCAGATGTTGCTTTTCGTCACATTTCTATTTATGCATCAAGAGCTCTACAGTCAAAATGGCATCACTCCAACTCCAGAGTATTAAAGTGTAGGTGGTCTGTTCAGTTCATCCACTGCATGCGTTTGGGATTGTACCATTAAAATACAGCCATATGCCATTGAATAGACATGCTGTGGCCTTTACATACATCTGTTCAATAATCAAAACAAACGGTATAGGAGTGAAGAAAGGGCACATCTAAGCCTTGAGCCTCAATGAAGCACACACTGTAAGGATGTGTGAATTAATGATGGATCTGAGACATTTTAGGTATATCTGTTTAAATGTAGGACACCGTAGGACATAGCATAGCAAAGTCAATCCACTATCATTCATCTTCATTTGTCATGGATGAGACGCTTAAAAAAATGAAGTAATGGGCAAAGAGGGGGAGAGAGAGAGAGAGAGAGAGAGAGAGAGAGAGAGAATCATCAACTACAGTACATTCTGAAAACAATAGGGTGCCGGCATAGTAAGAATAATCCTGGGCTTTGCAGAGTCATCCCATATCAGCAATGTTTTTGGTGATGCCTTGCAACAAGCCTATAGTTTCCTCTGAAACCCATTTCCAGAGGGAAGGTCTATTTTCAATGTTTGCATTTGTTCCTTGATGGGATTTGGAAAGAAAGGCCCGATTATGTGCTGCATCCCTCTCAAGGTTGTGAACTCCACTGTGAGGAGGAGGTTACATCAACAATGAATCCAATTCTGTTTTTCTTATCCTTCTGATCCTTTTACTTGTCTCCAGCACCGAGACAATTACAACCTTTTGAGAAACACCGTAAACAAACCAGAAAAACAATCCTGCAATCTTCACAAAGTACAACACGAGGTCTCTCTCAGTTTCAGCTCATTTAAAACTTTCTCCAAGGTGTTCATCACCTTTTGCTAGCTTGGTCTCAGAGGACTCTTGCTTAGATTTTCAGTTCAGATGGGTGTGAAGTATTCAGAGGTAATTTCAGCTTATAGTGATCAATGGTGGAGGAGAGTTCTGAGGAACCCAACTAAGAAAACTCTGCTGATGCAGCAGTGGCTCGACGCCAGTTTTGTCCAACCCAGTTCCATAGCCTTGAATGGTCAGCATTAATCTGTTTATAACCTAATTAACCACCACAATCTTCTATGTTAGCCACCCAAAACAGGGCAGAGAGTAAAAATAAAGAAAGTATCTAACTGGTTAGCAAGATGAGGAAAGCAGAGTTCAACAACTCAGTCACCTCTGTGTAAACATTCAGTGGAAATTTTCTGCACAAATTACAGACCAGAGAGCCAATGCACTTTCTGCTCAGTGCATCAATCACCACTCTGGAGCCGTCACTTTCACCCACAGACACAATCCATTTTCAAACAGGCAGGCAGCTCGGGCTGTTCGCAGAGAGAGAAAGAGAAAGAGAAAGAGAAAGAGAAAGAGAAAGAGAAAGAGAAAGAGTTAAGTAAACTAAGAGACACAAAGAGATTAAACAGGAAAAAAAGAAAAACAATCTAGGTGGGCAACAAGTTCAGAAAGCACAAGTTAAAAAAAAAAAAGCACTTAGCAGCGCTCCCTAAATGGATGCCATCTGGCCCGAGTAGGGAGGCCATTTATGTAAACAGAGGAGAGGAGGCAACCAGACTGGCAGGCAGGCAGGCAGGTGAACACAGCCAGAGAGAGAGAGACAGACAGGCAAATAGAGGTCTAGGTCCTGTGTGTGCCTGTATCATCATTTTATATGACACAACAACGACAATTCTGTGTAATTTGCCAACAGTCAGCACGTCAAGTGTGGCTGACAGAAATGGAGTTTGAGCTCAATTGTTTATCTGACAGCAGGGATATGAGATGGAAACCTCCCTGCAATAATGGGAACAAAATAGATTATATAGACAGCAGCTATGCTTGTATGTGTGTGTGTGTGTGTGTGTGTGTGTGCGTCTGATGCGCATGAGTATGCACACAGATATTTATTTCATTGCTAGTCTAGATGAGAGAAAATCACAGAAATATAGAAAGTGAGGGAAAAACTTCACGCAATGTGAATACATCTTTGCTTTCCCAGCAGAATGAAGTGGCTGTTCTAGGCAGCCTGCAATGACGGAACGGATTAGGCTCAGTGCCGATAGCTTCATTTGAGTGGACCTTTCTATCAAAACAACACGTAAAACCTTCAATCCTTCCATGAACAGTATAAATATTTGTAGAGTTTTTATCACAGACAGCAATTGAAAACAGATTTAAGTCAAGAGGTGACCTTGCACCCTGAAAGGTGTTCATGTTTGCTGAAGACAGAAATCATTGTGTCACCTCTTTTGTAATCATAACAGATTTTTTTTTCATGGATTCATGGATTAGCTACAGTACATTTGATATATATATACATGCCCATTGTAGTAACTTTTTATTGTCTATTTAAATCCCAAATGGCATTCTGAATGGTGGCAGAAATGTTTCCTGGCAGAGATTTATGCTCATCTCAGGAATACTGTGTGTGCAGTTAATTTTTTTATCTACAGTGAATTCATCACATGAAACAACTTCATTCCCTATGTTATAAGCTTGTGTAAGGCTTCAAGTCACAATATATGTTCATATCTCCTTGGGACTCATCAAGTATGTTGACCTCTGGTGCTATCCGGACACGAAAGGTAATTCTCTGATCATATTCCAATCCAAACAGTTCATCCCTAAGTTTTTGACCCTGCTCAAGCAGCAAAAGGAAGCATTCTTGATCAAGGTAGCTAATTACACTTCTAATATCTTAGTAAATGCCAATAGTATAAGTTTTGACACAGTTCGCAAACACAAAATGTAGATTTTATAAATAAATTTATTGGTTATTGGTTTGAAAATATATTAATTAAATATAAAAATGTATATCATCCCCAGCATAGTTTGGATTTTAAACATACTGCACTGTATAACCATAGAGGCAAGCAGATACAAAAATTGTGCAAGAATGAGAGACAGTGTGAAACCAATGACAAATACTTTATAAGATGAAAATGGATGTCTTAAAAAATTTACGCTATCAAACAAACTTTGACCACAATGCAGCCTAATAATATAAAGTCCACTGACATCACACAGAGGAAGCAACTACAGTACAGTATTCATTCATGAACAGTATTCAATTGAAAACTACAGTGGTGAGAATGCCTCACAAGGGAAACAATTACTAGACAGAATTCACAATTGCCAGCATTCTTATCGTCCTGAACTATTCATTTTAATTAGAGGATATAGAGTAAACTAGACTTATTCATCTTACTTTCAGACATACATAATAAAAGAAATAGCAGCCACCTCTGGCTTTTCAAGTCATCTTAATCAAGTAACTCGTACACTCCCTAAATTCCCATTTAATGCTGTTCAGCTCCAAAGATCCTGATGTCATCTGAGTCAAATTATAATTTAGGCATTTAGCTCACAATTAATCACAGTAATTAACAATTTGCGCAACTGTAAAACAAGTTAAAATTCCTCAAGCATAAACGGGGTAAACAGCGAGAGAATCAGAAGTGCAGCATGGAAGTGCCATGCTAATTTGCGCTGGGATCAACTCTTTGATTCCTATTAAACCACAATTAAGAATATACATTTGAGATGCAGCATCTAAAGGATAAACCACAACTCTTGCACAAGGGAACAGCCAAAAACTAATTAAGTTAGAATAATGTTAGAACAGCAGCATCATTTTACATCAATTTAATCCTAATTGCATTAATATTTTAAACTCTATCATCTCTATTTTTCTGGGCCTGTTTTTTTGTTTTAACATATACAACAATTTGAACAGAGAGACAGACAAAAGTCAAATATATTGTATAGAATATGTTCTCTCACTCTTAGTTCATTTGAATGTGCTGAATCCACTGAAGCAAATATTTATTGTTCCTGTTTTGAGTATGGGCTAAACCTGTAAACCAACTCCAAGCCTCTGAATATTCAGGCCTAAGCAAGAGTCGTGTAAATTTGAATGGTTCTTTATTATACAGTAAATGGTTTATAGAATTTTTGTTGGTTTGACAGCTCCTGATAAAGATGCATTGTCAGCATTATTCTTTATTACCCAACGATTGCAACTGTGTCAAGGAGTAGTGACACCATAAAGAAGCCAACTACCTGTGTATAATTCAGATAATAAAGTGAGTGTAATGTAAAAAATAAATAAATAAATAAATAAAATTGAAGAAATTAAGCGCAAACAGGATCAGCAGGGACCACATGGGTGTGCTGCTCAGTGGGGTGCCTATTTACTTAAACAGGACTGCTGCTTTCAGCTTTTACTGCACACATTCACAATCACCTGGCTGACCTTCATATTTGCTCTGTAATTTGCCTTCTTATGTGGCAAATTTCCTGCAGAGCCCAGCCAGTTTACGCAGCTGTAGGCAGCAGCTTTGTGCTACATCGAGTTATCGCAGTAATTCGAGGAATTAAGTTACATGAATTTTTACATGCGCTTTTCCTGGCATGACAAGAGAAAATGTGAGAGAGCTGAATTGTAATGGAAATGAAAAGGTCAATTTTGTGCAAAATCAACTGCACGTGTTTTCCAGGACCAGAAAAGGGACTCATATTCTGCAAATGTAATCTCTGTCTTTGCTGCCTGTCACATTAAACTGTTATGTGCTCAAATGTCCATCTGATATGTTCTTACTATACTGTATGTGCGTGGTCAGGTCCTCTACCCAGAGGCCACCCTCAAGCCATCATGACCTCATGTAGTCTATGGACCAGCCTGACAAAAACCTTGAGAATGGAGGATAGTGTGGACAGCTGAAGCACCATTTGAATGTGAAATTTAGTTGAGCTGCTTTTATTTAATCATCCATTTTAATACTTAACATAATATATTAAATATTTATATAATTTATAATTATACTATTTTCATATTCAAATATCTGAATATCTTTTGTTACTGCTGCAATACACCATTTGACAATTAACAAGTATACTCAAAAGTTCTACATTTTATCTTAAATTGGATTTCTCCTTGAATTATGCCTTCCAAATAAAGACCCCTGACTGACTGAGTACTTGAATGACTGATTGAGGATACTGGAAGATACACAGTTTATGTTGCAAACAATAAGTTAGTTAGAGAGCATGTCTGGGAGGTTGTTTAAAGGTCATACTTGGACCCTGAGGCCTGGAGAGCCGTGTGGCCACTGGGGCAGAGCAGATATGTGTTGCCTCTTTACTGCCTGAGGAATTGCTGGCATCTTGTCATAGTGGCTGTAGGGGGAACAGAGAACTGCTAGTCAGCTCTCTCTCCCCAATAGTCACATCACAATTCTCATCCACCAACTATCCCTTCGTCTAGCAAGAGCCGTAGTCATAGCAACAGGCTAGCCTGCTGATGCCCTTGGGGATCATTTCTTGACAGAATTCCTCTGTGTCCTCTCTCAGGAAAAGGTCATCCCCGCTGTTGAATGGTTGTTTATCTTTGCATGCGCACAAGCTTCTGGTTCCCTTGGCTAAATTCATCACTCTCTTGCCCTCCCTACTCATTTTTGAATGCCATACCTCATTTCTGAGATGAATGTAAATTCTACTGCTCTGTGAGTGAGGGGCTGCATTGTGTCTATAAAGCTACAGAAATGTAAAAAGGTAACTCTGATGAGACTCGAATGATTGTGGCACTGTATTTGAGTTCTTCCATTTAATCAAGTGATGACACTCAAAGCTAATGGAGAAGGAGTGTGCGCAGGTTCTACCAAACATGGATATTCCACCTTGTCTCTTTGCTGAGGTTAATGACTTTCATAAAGACATCCAGCATTCACACACACCTGATGAACAGCCAGTCAGGGCACCCCTTTGATGATGAAACAGGACGAGTGTCCTTCCAGCAACTGGAGAGGGAGACAGATGGTGGCAAGAGGAAGAAATAAGAGGAACAGAAAAATGAGAATAAATTAAAAGAGAAGAGCACTGTCAAGATCCACTGAGTGAAACAAAGGAGAAATCATTCTCAATCAAAAATACGTATTCCTTTTCACAGACGGAACCACCTGGCACAGCATCAATTTTTTCAACTCCCAACTTTGATACTGACACAAGATCCTTTACAAGTCAGCAGAACACAAATACAAAAATGTTTCATCAAATGTCGTCTTTTCACATGATTGATATAACTGAAATTCTGAGAACATATAATTTAAATGATTTTAGTCATGCATAGAGTATAAAATGAAACCCCTATTCAATATATGAACTCTCATGCGATATTGTGACACAAGATCAGTAATCCATCACTAGAATTGCAAATGAGGCATGCTCCTCCATAAGCCACTGTTATGCCAAACAAAACGTGACAAGAATATGAATCTGAACTATTGACAGATGTGTATCACTCTGCTTTTATTGACAGTTTGTTCTCTGCCAGTGGCACTCAGCAAGGTATTTGCTCTCAGCAAGCATCCCTGCATAATTTGCCTGAAGCAGTGCTGCGATGCTCCTTATCTGTCTGTCCCGATTTTACCTATCTGCACTATTACCATCACAATCAGTGTCTCATCTTTAGTAAGCAATCATCGGAGGCCCATCACAGAGAAGAGCATAAATATCTCTCCCTCCCACAGTTACACACTATCACATTCACTCTCCTTTTTTCTGCCACAAATTCGTAAACCCACGTGCCACATTCACACTCATGCAGTCTCTCTGTAATTTTGCTTTCACTACCTCCCACACAGGCATCTGCAAAAGAGCATGTGTGGTTCTGCAGTTACTTGGTCCACACTGGCATATTCCAAGGCCTTACTGTGTTCAAAGTGTATCTGAACTATTATAGCCACTTACCAATTGGATTTTTCCTACAGGCTGGTCTCGAATGTCAGATATTATCAGCCTATCTATTTCAATGAAATACCTACATTTTTCAATACAATGCAAACCCCCCAAAAGAGCCAAATGCAATTTGTTGAGGCTGGAAGATGTCTGGGATTTCATGCCTCCAAGTTACATTATTCAACAGCACATTTATCATTTCATTTTTTTCTGTGCAGCAGGGTTCCAAGTTTTGCTTCAATGAGTTGCAAAAAAAGTCAATGAATGGATTCCAAAAACACCACCGTGATTATTTTTAACCATTATTTTCACTCTGGAGCAAGCAGGGTCTCATTCTTTCCCTTGCATCCCTTGTCTCCTTTTGTCCATTTTTCAGGTGAATGACTGGGAAACAGAGAGCAGCCTTTGCAGTGAAACCCTGCCCCATGCTCCTCCCTCCTCTCAGGGGATGGCCAAGGTCCAGGATGGACACAAGAATGCATGTGACAGGTACACAGAGATACATGTGCAATAGACCGTATAATGTTCACATTCTAGTTGTGTGCATTTGTATGTATTTGTCCACGTGTACTGTATGCATGTGTGTGTGTATTTTGCAGCTCTGCAATGTTAGAGGAGAGCCAAGATGGTATGGACAGTGGCACCTTAAGTCCTGCCTCAGCTCGACAGGTCACCATCCAGCGACACCCTACTCAAGGCTTCGGCTTCATTGCAGGGAGCCAGAGGCCTGTCATTGTACGCTCCGTCTCAGCTGGTAAGTGTGTGTGTGTGTGTGTGTGTGAGAGAGAGAGAGAGACAGAGAGAGAGAGACAGAGAGAGAGAGACCTACAGTAGCACTACCCATAAGTACTGCACTGTAAGTACTATGACGATTCAAAATAAACTTTGCTGTTGTATTTGTATTTGTACCCTGGCTGTGTGACAGACGGCCCCTCCTTTGGCAAGCTTCTTCCTGGAGACCAGATCTTGGCAATTAACGAGGAGCCGGTGAGCGAC
>OMOW01104022.1:0-11786 GCA_900312555.1 Lamprogrammus exutus | reverse complement strand
AAAGCAAGTGTGTAAGTGAGACAAACGCACATGCACAAGCACAAGCACACACAAGTCTTAAACAGACACTAATACTAAAAGCACTATGACAACATGCATAATTAAAGGGACTCTATCCTAAAATAGAAGGGGTGGGGGGGGTAAAGAAATAAGAGATGAGCAAGAAATGAGAGAAAGACAGGAGGAGAGGGAGATAGCGGGCCGAGCCATAACAAATACGCACTGTGTATGCAATAGAGAGTGAGAAATACACACATTGTGTTGATGAGTTAACTTCATGTCAGTTCTCTTGTCTATTTCAACCAAACTGTGAAATAAACTCAGGCGGCCACGCGATCACCGAGAAGAGAGAAACTTAATGGGAGCGGTGACGTCATTATGTGGAAAAATAATGTCTGCATAATATCTGCATTAGTTTTTTGCAGCACGGTTACGCATGATGCTGAAGTGCTCTATATTCCCCAACATGCTCGGAATGGTTTTTGCCCAGAGCGACTAATTCCATTTTACATTCCCCGGCCACTTCAATTAAAGAAAAAACAACTTGCTGTTACAAGTCCATCCCTTTCTCCATTATTCTGTCTTTATTCTGTCTCTCTCCCTCCCTTCAACAGCTTATTTCAGATTTGCAATCGCCTTTTAAAAAAAAAATCTTTTTCTTGTGTCTCGTCGGCTGTGCCTCAGTGCACCTTATTAAAATGTATATTTTCAAATCATTCTTCAAAGCAGAACTGTTTGCCCGGAGAAGCAGAGCAGAGCCCCACGTTACAGGAAATTACAGTCAGACTGTTTGGGCGCAGATAGTCGACCTCTGTCTCCTGCTTTCTCTGCAGTGCTTTATCAATCTGGTGCCACACAAGTTCACATCAGCCAGATGAATAAATGCGACATACTTTACATTTATTCCATTAAGGTTTCACATCGTTCCTTCAGATTACATATGGAGCCGAAACACCAGACAGGACCCGAAGACAATTCATGTTGCACCTAACATTCATCTGTAAAGTACTCAATCTGTGCCTAAATATTGAAACAAAAATCAAAATAATCAATCACACCTTCATCAACATAATGACTGAGGAACTGTAGAACATATGCAGGAACTCTTCTGTTCCACCCCTGGACTGTCACAGCCAACACATTTACAGTGCTAAAATGAGGCTAAAATGAGGCCATTCGCTGAAGCTCCACTGATAGAGGATGGAGCTGCGATTGGCTTGGTTGTGATGTTCAATTAATAGTCAACTCGCCAAGTCCTACCTCACATCAAAGTGCCCCATTGGGCTAAATCAATGACTGACAGTGCAGAATAATCCCAGCTACTAAAGAGCTGAATAATATTATCTCTATTTACCACTGTGAGCACACAAAAGGGGGGATTAAAAGAGGAAGAGGGAGGAACAGGGAGTAAAATGTAGTAAATGTATTTCCTGTACTCAGCCAATATCTCTTTATTAGCAGAATTATGCCATCCGCGCTCCAGCCAATGGTGCAAAAAGAGCACGGATTCCTCAGAAAGGACCTAACTTTACCCACAATCCTTAGTGCCTTCCTGTCTCATGGGTTCCCATAATGCAAAGCAGCTTAGACAGTGGGACTGTGCCACAGTTTGGATGCAACAAAGGACTTGTGTGGAGTACCCTGCGGGCCTCTGCTTTCTGGCTGGCAGCTTTACATATAAAACAGGCGGGCCTATCAGCCTCTGCACAGGCTGTGGCTGCAAAGTCCGAATCCCCGGCTTTGAGCACTCAGAGGAACTTGCTCTGGAGTTCTGCACGGGGAGAGATTAAAGCAAACACTAAACACGGCTGCACTGTTAATGTCTGAGTGAAGGAGGGAAACTGTGATATATGGCAGAGGGATGTTTGCTCACATAAAAGCCCCAAACAATACATTTTCCTGCTGTTTCCTGCTGGTGGACAGCTTGAATGATGTTGCTTGAATATTTTGTACACTGATCATTCACTTTGTTATGGAGCTGTGACAAATACGAGCTACTGACGCTGTCCATGGTGCTGAATTTACAAAGTAGTACATACAGGATCTCTGGATCTTATTAGAACAAATCTACACTGTTTGAATTGTGGGTGTAGCTTTGGCTCGCATTATAAAGTCTTTAATATAAATATTCGGAATTCCAACATACAGCATCCAGAAGCAGCAGACAAAAAGGACGACACAAGCAAACACTGACATCTAGAGGATTATATGCGCCATTACACATTCAAAGTGCGGACAAGGCAGCCAAAGATAACAAGGAGGAGTGGATAAGTATTAAACAAATAATTATTATACAGGCTTTTGAAAAATACCCAGCATGCCTCTCTCAGATAACTTGAATTTGGAACACTCATGCAATGTGTCAATGTTGAGATCAATATTTAAGTTTACTTACTGAGCAAAATGAGGAAATTATTTCAAAAAGGTAAGTTTGGTTTTGTTCATTACTCACCTGCGTAATCCTTGGAAGTATGTTGAACCAGAGTACTGAATTCCCAAATATGGACTTCTGGATGGAGGAAATGTCCTCTGTGGACAAAATGAGTCATGTATTACTTCATATTTACAAAAAAGGAATAAAGCATCATTATCTGGGACTACTCACACCTAAAATTATTTATAAGGTTTTATTAAATTGTTAGATATATACTACATCAAGCAGGGCAACCAATTTCGCCAAAGGCTATGGACACTTTATGTCCCAGCATGTTCTAGAAATTACAAAAATAGAAAATACTTTCTGTAATTCACTAATTGTCCTCTTTTGTGCATATACAAGTGGTCCATATATTTAGTGTTTTTGCATGCACATTTTGTGTCAACTTACATGAAGGATCACCTCAGAGACGGTCTATCCATTTATGAATGGATGATTCATGAGGTAATAATAATGGCTGCATTCCCTTTCACCGGTGCCAATGCTCTGGTATTGTCCATGCTGGCTCACTGACGAACTGGCACACCTAAATGGAACGGAGTCATCAGTCTCGCTGCTTTTCCTGCTATGAGACAAAAACTACATAAAGCCTGTCATGAAAAAATGTCTATTGACAAATATCCCTCATAATCAAGCTTTATGTATATGGGAAATCCTGCTTTGGATGCATTATTTTTTATCTGCAGTTTCATCTTTCAATGAATAAGACAGACTTTTGTAACAGTTTTCCATTGGGCCCCATTATCTGATCTCTCTGCTAGAGAGATCATCATATAAGACCATTTGAGAGCAATGTGCATTTTACAGGTCTGAGGTTACAGCATGCAGTAATTCACTGCAGAGCTTACATATCGTAGTGCACTGTTGTAGTGACCTCCAGTGGATATTTTGTGACAATGCATGCTCAATTCATGGATCATTGGCAGGGGTGCACATCATTTTTTCGGTCTGGTACTGAGGGTAGCAGAGTGAACAATGTGAACAAGACAAAAATGTAAAACCTAATCTTTACATCGGGCAGAAATCAGCTTCTCCTGCCCAAATCTGATGACAAGCAGCAAGTATATTTCTAACATCAACAGAACTCACATTTCCAGCTTCCTAGGAAATTTCTTTGCTCACTGCAAATCTCAGTTTCATTTTCTGCTACCCCATTTTGCCTACAGTGGAAGCAAGTGAGGGTGCACGCACACACATTGACTTGTGTGTGAGTACAATGTATGTGTTCCAAAACTCACGCGCACAGGATGGGTGAGCACGCTCCCACTAATATTCACATAAAATTCTATACATTTAGCTTGAATTGAACATGGAGGAGACCACACAAGACTCTCTGACATAGTTTTACCCATAGAATCTGTAGGGAAGCATATTTTATGTAGTTTAAACTACTAATAAACTAAATGCTGCAGTTTATACGAGTATGCTGATTAGCTGATGACAGCCATGATGAATGAATTCTCCATAAGTGTTCAGTGAGTCTCATCACGACTAAAATCTGATGATTTAATTCCATGTTGCTGTAGCGTTACCTACAGGTGAAACACCAGTTGCAGTTGATATGAGGTTTGTGTGCACATACAGTGTAATCCATACATGCAACGAGAAAGTGAACAGCTGTCACATTCAACAATGTAAGGGATAAAGAAGAATGTCAGCACCAGAATGTAAAGTAGACTGGAAATAAACGTGCACCACTTACGGCTGGCAGCGGTCCAACTTTACTTTACTGCAAATGTTTTTCTTTTGCTTGTCTGTGATAGATTTCACACACAAACTGCACTCTCTACCTTTGTGTGGTTCACCTGGGGTTGTAGCCATGTGACTCTAATGTCATGTGACAACCTGTGTGGACTGAACCAAAAGTGAGGGAGCTCAACAACAAAGAATCAACACCTGATGCTACTGACATTTCATTATTTGGACAGATGGTGGCCAAACTTGGCAGCGAGTGTTACAAAGTCACAGCTGCATTAATGCATTTTTTTTAATTGTCAAATTCATTAACTTGTTTGTAAGTCTGAGATGGTATAAATAGCAAAGGTGATGTTTCTGATGATAATTTTATGCTTTTGGCCTTTTGACAGTAATTTACTTTATTTACTATTCCCAAAACAACTCTATTACCACAATGGAAAGTTCACCTAGAGTCAAATAGTTTATTCCTGTCATACATAGCAAGTTTCTACACTTGCCCACACACTATGGATTGGGATGTGCAAATGCATTGGCCGCTTACAGTTTCTGCTTTATTATCCTCTTATCCTTTTACATTTATTCTGAAATGGTGATTCTGATTTTGCATGGAAAAGTAGCTTCTACATCATCCTGTTGCATCACTTCAGAGTGGACTAAACCATCTTTTTGGGGCCAGGAAAGTATTCATCACTCCAGCAGTATCCCCACTGTGTGAAGCTCACACACCAAACTCCTGCGGTGTATCGTGCTGACACATCCATCCTGTTGGGCAGAAGTACTAGGTTAAAATCCCGGTGTGAGTTTTGTCTTGGATTTACTTGGCAAACTTGGTCTCAAGACCTTTGGCATCTGTGACCCGGAAGATAGATGGTCAATTGAAAGCACTTTAATATCGTCAATTGTTACATAAATATCCTAACTTTAAGAACTCGACTATGCCAAACTTTTTCGGTCAAGGAGAAAAAGGAGACTTTGTTTGAGTTTGGGGTCCCACAACATCATGATGCAAAGTTTGGTGAATACGTCACTGTGCTCCTGTATGTTGTCTATCACATTACAACACAATTATTAAACATATAAACACAGCACGCCAATTCCCCTCAATATCATTTATTGTTCAATCTACACCAGTTGGACAAACTGCCTCCACTCGTTTCATAGTTTGTAGGATACATTTATGACCAAAGAACACATTTCACACTGCTACAGATTGACAGAACTGCCATATCGAATGTTAAGATATCTATTTACTGTCATGCTGGGTGTTTTTTATTTATTTATTATCAGTTAATGACTGACTGATGCTGATACTGCTGCTAGTGTGTGGCTTCTGGAATAATAATGGTCTCTAGAAGTTCCCGGTGGGTGGACGGCATTCCATAGTATCGTCCTTCTACGGTAGGAAACTGTATTGTCATTTACAGTTTGATGATGAATCTGGACCTTACATTGTTTGGGCCATCTTGAAATTAATAAACAGTGTAATATGTTAATACTTGGTAGAAAAACTCATATGCGTTGATGCGTTCACCAATCCTCATAGCACAATGTCTTACTTGTACCTTATGTTTATTAGTTGTGCAATATTTGAAGATAGTAAACAGCTATGATCATATAGTGATCTTAATGTACTGTATCTACAGCTTTGTATATCCTTTTGGTTAGGAGGATTAGCATAGTCATCCTGTACCGATGTTTTCATGGTTACATTGTATATAAAAAAAAAAGACCTCCGCAGAGTGACACTTCTGTACATGTTGTTTTTATACATAGCTGTAACTTTAAGCTTCCATGTTCACATTGTCTCGCCCTTTGTGTTGGACCATACGTTATGGCAACTCCTTTGTAGCTTCACTTTGGCAGTCGAACCCAGCGGTGCGGGTGGAGGACCCACGGCCTCCTTGTCCAAATGCTCGACTCTTACAGAGCCGCATCGTCCCAAAATCCGTAATCCCTTCCGTGCCCTCAGACAGGCCGTCTTGTGCAGCATAGTTCCTTGTATAGTCTGAAAAGTTTGTCAGTGCCTTTGCAGCTAACAAATGTTGTGCTAGATTGTAGAACCCCCACTCCCCCTTTTGCTTGGCTGGTCTGTGAAAAGGACATTTCACAGTTAAGTCCCAAGCTGCAGTCTTGTTTGGAGTGGGGGGGTGGGGTGAGAGACGTCGGCGTCTCTGAAGGGCCCGTAGGCCTGGTCCAGTCACTCCAGCCAGATGGTAGACAACTGGTTGGGAAATATTTGAGCCCATCCTGTGTCACTCCTGATTATTTTTTTAAGCTGCAACTCATGCAAGACTTCCTGTAACCCATTCGGAAACAACGCGCTACTCCAAATAACCAACCTTTAACGGCATGCAGCTAGTACGGCTATTTCAGCTTTAAAATTGGCTTTTTGAAGTATAGTATATTTCTTGCAGCAGTATTGGACACGGTACGCTGTAATGAAAGCTGGAAGGACTTGATGTATCAGATGGAAGCCTGTAATATGAATCTTGTGAGCCATATAATACATACATATAATCAGGAGCATCTGACGGCGGCTGTGTTCGCTTCCGTTGTGGTTTTTAACACCTGGCTGGAGTAAAAGACCTAAATACACGGTTTGCCCTTCAGGGCTCCAAGGACTCTCCTAGACCTTTGACATTAGGATCACGAACCATCTCTCAGGGAGTGTCCAGAGCATCCAGCGGCCTCATTCGAGGTGTGGATGCTAAGATGCAGGTCAATGAGGAAAAGAAGAAAAAGTATCCTACCAGAGTCTGCTTTTAGTTACCACTTAGATGCTTTTCATAAGCACGAGCAAAGGTTGTCGTATTGTTGATCGAATTCTGTGGAGGATACTCTGTTCCTCTCATTCACTTGCTCTCCCCTCTGCCTTGCTTTTCAGCTTTCCGCCTCAGTCTCTCCCGCTGTCGTCTTTTCTCTTCTTTTTCCCCCTCACAGGCTGTTCTTGTCCGGCAACTCGGCCTCTGGACTACGGGGGAAGTAGACCGTGGCTTTGTGCTCCTCGTAGCGGTCGATGTGCTTTAGGTGGACCACCATGTGCAAGGCGTAGGCTAAGACCAGGAGAAGGATCAAAGATGTCACCAAGCCCATGAGGATGGCCGGTGTCAGGAAGGTGGCGCAGTCGCTGGCCGACGCGAACTTGTCGGACTGCACGTTGAAGGCCTGGATCTGGAAGAGCAGAGAAGTTGGAAAGATTAGGCTGAACTAAAAAAGGACTAGAGGCTCTAACCATGCACAGAAACACTACAGAAGGACAGGTTGAGACTTCTACTGGCAACCAAGCAAAACACGAAACGAAAAGGATGGAAAACGTACATGCACACATGTAGGAAGACAAGAGGGAAAGGTTACGATACAACAGCGTGTGCAGGTATTACTACAAACACAGCTGAGCGCAAGCCCGCGTGTACAGCAGTGTACCTGGAAGTCAGTGAAAGTGATGTGCCAGTTAGCAGACGTGTCAGTGTGGGAGCTGGGTACTAGCAGGGTGTCGTATTTGTGAAGGCTGCTGACGTGCTGACAGTGGTAGGACGAAGTCGCGGGAGCGTAGACCTCGCTGGCGTTGAACGTCGCCTCCTGGGTCCAGTTATAGTGGATGTGAACGCTGTCTAGAGTGAACCAGTTCTGACCGGCCGCCTCATAAAAAGTGTTGGACATCTGAAGCCTGGTGAGAGCCACAGTGCAGTTAGCTATAAAGACAACGGATGTTAGACATATATGAGCTGTGTGAGTGTTGTGTACCTGATGACGAGTCCTCGCAAGTCCTCCACATCTCCAAACCTCAGTGAAAGCCTGTGGTGCAACAAAACCACAAATATGAATCAGCTGGAGGATCAAGTTATTTAAATGGAAAAGGGGAGAATTAACTAATTAATGCATATCTAACAATGATATAATTGTTCTTTTTGCTTCTTTAGAAGCACAGGTCAGGTCCCAGTTCTCAAATTCAGTCTACTATAGAGATGCTGTGCTGTGCGTAGGGTCTTATTTCAAGTCCCCGTCAAGCACCAAGTATCTCTGTTGTAAATGCAAATCAAATTCATTGAGCATAAGTTGTAGCTGAAGCCAACAAACTGGATTCCATATTTTGCTTAGACGTACGTAGCTTTCTCCTTTGTGCAGATGGAGCCCTTAGTGTCCACGGGTGAGGTGGGGTTAAAGACCCTCTCAGTCAGGTCAATGAAAGTGTGGTTCCTGTAGCGGATCGCCAGGCGCTTTGCCTTGAACAGAATGCAGGTCTTCCCATTGTAGGACACGCTCAGAGGGCCGTAAGGCCCCATCAGGGACTGAAGCAGCTTCCTTTTACTGTGAGACATCCCGGGCTGATGCCAGTTAAAGGGCTGCAAACAGATGTAGAAAAAGGGATTAAGCACAGTGGGTGCAAACATCACTGCAGCAAACTGGCACAAACAAAGCATGGGGAGCAGCAATGATGCATTTTTGTAAGTGCCCTCTAGAGGGTGATCAAATTCTTACTCAGAGGCATACAGACAGACTGCATACTGTGGAGCCTCACTGCATGCAGCCATTTGAGTCAGAGCATCTTCTGCAAAATGTGTTTGGGTGATTGACTGTTCTCTTGTGTGTATCACCGCCTATAGGCTTCATTTTAGGCTCTTTCTTGCGCATATTTCAGTAGTTTAGATCCAGTAAATGTTCTTTCTTTTGTCTGACCAGTGTTGATACTCAGGAAGAAGCAGTGTTTCCGAATTTCCCTTGAATGCTGCAGTAGCTGTGGGACTGCATTGATTGTGTTGTGAAGGGGAACTGCCGACACAAGCTTTTTAATCTCCTCGCTTAGAGGCCACAGAGCATTTGGGCTAAATCAGACGAGACATGAAGACAGGCTCAACTAATTTTAATGTGACATTTGTGATTGATACTTGGAAAGCCAAGGGTGGGCAGCTGACATGACTTTTCCCAAGACATTTTAAAGCTAAAATACCATGAACAGCACACAGGAGCAGATAGTGCTTAGTCGATATGAACTGAGGTGTTTTCAGTGAGATGAAGTCTATGTGAGTGTGTGGGAAGTGCAGTTTTACCTCTGAATGTGAGATTACAGTGTGCACATATCCAAGGTCATGCTTCAAGTGTGGCTGAATTAGAATGTTGATGTTGTTAGAGTGTGAGGGTGGGCGTGTGTGTGTGTGTGTGTGTTTGAATGTATGGAAAAAGATGATGATGATGATGATGAGCTGATGGTGGAGACGGTGAGAGAGAAATGTACCTGCAGTATTCTCCTGAGTGGGTTTTCATCTTCAGGCGTCAAAATAACCTCTTCACTTTCTAAGCCAATCCCACCATCTTGCCCTGAAAGCACGCACACACACACACACACACACGCACACACTAATTACCGCATCTGAAAGCTTGGAACAGTAAACATGAAGCTCTTTGTAACGCTGCATTGCAGAATGCAACATAATCATAAAATTCCAGCCAATCTTCTATGCACACTACACACACACACACACACACACACCAGCACACCCACAGCACAAACAGATCGTGCACACACCTCGATGCTCAGGCTCCTATCTATTTCCAGTTGTTTTGCGTCATCGCGGTGACTCATCAGCAGTTTGTTTCACAGTTACGGTACTATTGTGCAGTGTTTACAAATGCTGTTGGATCATCTTGTCCCAGCAACATATAATTTACAAGGTGTTTAGTCTCCATTATTTTTCGTCGGTTTTTTTTGCATGAGCGCCCACAAGTGCATCACACATGTCACAGCTCAAAAACACACACACACACACAGATTACTAAGTAGCAAAAATGCTTACTGCCCTCAGAATGAGATGCGTTGGTCAGGAGGACCAAACCAACGCATCAGCAACAAAACGAGCGTGGCAGGTTTGATTGAATCAGGCCTCGTGTCATGACAGATTTGATACTTACTTGCTGTGACTCTTGTTGCTCGTTTGGGATTCTCTCTGCTGTGGAAAAGACACAAGATGCATTAAGGACACAAGCAGGACCTATGGACACAAGCAGTAAGCTGTTGATAATGTGATCATTCTTTATCATTCTTGCGTTTTCCCCCTGAACGTTCAATCAGGAGCAAACACAATTGTAGCACAATGTAACTCAGGAAAAAAGCTAAATGAACAAATCATGTTTATTTCGTCATACATGATTATAATCATACAGAGATTTCAAACAGTATAGTTATGCCATATGCTTCAACATATACAAAAGCACCACACACAAGCTTTGCGGTAGCACATACATGACCTAAATTACTTCATCAGGTGGAACAACACAATGGACGGCTTCAAATCACTCAGTATAAACTCTGAATACCAGAATTGCCCGAAAGAGAGAAAGTTTACAAAGTCAAGAGAATCACGTGGCGTCTATACGTACTCAATCTTTGTGCTTTGTGAAGCATATTTACTAAACAAACGACTGTTTGATGTGGGGCTGACCTACATAGTCAAGGAGCAAGGGAGGACGAAGCATTCTGGTGTCGTGCACGTGTTGCCTAGGCTGTCCTGCTCAGCCTGGCCTAAACCCATCTAAACACGTCTTGAAGCTAATCCTGACCTGATCCTTTTAACTGTCTAATCAAAGACGTAAAACACCGGCAAAAGAGCTTACTGAGCGGCGCTGACCTGGCCGGTTTTGCTTGTAGCGAGTGGCCTGTCAGTCACGATGGTCTAGGGTGGTTTTACTAATCTCCATCGCAATAGCCACATATAATGAGCTTGTGTGGGGCAAACCTAAGACCTGTGGGAGTGGTACAATCCTCAGTGACAGAATGAGGCAATCCTGCACACAATATTGCATCACCAAGCGTTACACCAGTCTGTATGTCTCTCAGCTTTTGTCACAAGTGCTTTCAACAAATTATTTATGAATTGCCGCAAGCCAAAAAGCAACATCTATAACTAAGAGCCTTATCTTTGATCATCTTGAAAAGCAATCCCTTGATCTCGATTGTTTGTGGGAAAGATCTTTGCGAGAAGCTACACACCACTGAAGATGATCTGAATATTTATACTAGCTTGGTTGTGATAGGTGTGACTGGCGCACCCGAGCACTCTTCACACCTCTCATGTGGTGACCCAGACCTGGTGTGAGCTGCCCCACATAGTTCAGTCATTTATGGACAACAACTCCAATCTACACAGACAAGAAATAACCATTCAGCGGCTTACAATTGACCCTAAAACTCTCCAGTTATACTCTGCTACACACACGTTTTATCCTCACAAGTCAGATGTTGTTGTGGCTTAATTCCATTTGTACTAATTTTTCATGATAATCAGGCTTATGAGGCCATTAAAAAGCGCCTTTGTCATGTTCTTTGTGTATTTTGATGGGTGGTGGTGGTGAGCTTTTGGTGTTTTTTTCCTTTATTTGTTGTCTGTCGTGCTCAAAATCGCAAGCAGCTGGACTGGATTTTGTCCACATTTGAGGAATTCTCTTCACTCTGGTTGCTTCAAAGAGCATTTTATTGGCAAAACTTGTCCGTGGTGTCGTTTTGTATTATGTATCTCAGCAGTTTTTCTAAATTGCACTTTTTGACAGTGCAAATTCAGGTCAAAACAAACAAATCAGGTGTGGACAGTGGTCAACAAATTCATAGGACTCAGCAATTCCTGAATTTGATGGCGATGGCAGTTGCAATTTTGTTCTT
>OMOW01104016.1:0-10892 GCA_900312555.1 Lamprogrammus exutus | reverse complement strand
CATTCCAGCACTGACTAGAGGTGGAATGCACTACTGGTACCACTGATAGAGACATGAATACTGTACATACTCTTTGTTAAGTATAGTAGATAAAAATGAGATATTAATATTCAATTTATTTCAAATTGTCATCCAGTCCAGAACTAATGGAGAGGTAACAAAGTGTTGTCTTCTATACAACTAAACATTGCAAAATGCAAAAAAATTGCTAAAATATTTCTTATTTTCAGGCAATACTTTAAAAGTGCACATGTCCAGACTTGTTTTATGAGAATTTTACATTTTAACGTCCCTTATATGACAAGTAAAGTAATATCTGTATGTCTTAGTTGTGTAATTTTAGACTTTCAATCTAGAGTTTCATTTTGCAAAGGCTCTTCTGTGATAAATCTTATTTGTAGAAGGTGTGAAAGAAGATAAAATAGTTAATTACTTGTGTAGAGTTCGCGTCGTAACATCTGTTCATTCAACAGGTGTCATCACTGTAACTCTACTGTATACTTACTGTTTTTAATGCGCAAGTGGGCTGTGTTCTGTTTGCATGACATGAAAATCAATCTATTAGTTGTATTAGGATCACTCAACACAACCCAACCTCCCAGCATGCATCTTGCACCATCTGTGGCTGAATCCACTTTAAAATCTCTCAACTGATCCCTCCAAATGCAATCTGTTCTCAGAGTGATGAGGGGAAAGCCCTGTGCCATCATTTAGACAAGTGAGCTGGCTACCAGGAGATGGAGCCGTTTTCCACTAAATAAGTCAAACTCCCCCCGCTGACATCAGAAACATAGAGCTAAGGGGAGGAGGACGCAGGGAGGTGTAAGGACGTTACATGCATTTAGCGTCCCACTGGGATCTTTTGTCTGGGGGCTTGCATGCAGCTTGGGCTCAGTGGCCCCATTTGTGCCATATGCCACCAGAGGCCTGGCTGTCACATCAAATGAGGACCTTGGCGTGATGGCATAACTGACTGTGCAGCTTTCAAGTGCACATTCATAGTCAGTGCACGCCGTTCATGCCTTTTTTAAATGCAGTTGGAATGGCTGGCTGTGTTACATCTTAGATTTATCCTCATTTCTGTCTAAATAAACACAACACTGCAAATGCTATCAATTTCATGTTACATTTGATCCTTTCAGAATAAAATGACAAAAAAATGAAAATGAAATTCTTAAAAATAAAACTGATCTTCTTTGTATTGAAGATCGTTTGTCTATTATGCTTCTCAGTTGGATGTCTGTAAACCTCTATATTTGACTACTACCTTTAAGATCTTCCCGTGATCCGTTGAAACATTTCAAGCAGCTAAGCTTATGAACAGTTTTCATGGTCTGTCTCATATGAATTAAAACATAAACAAGGAGACATCCGAAACTTGTAAGCTGGGTTCAGCTGATAAGCGGAGCGTTTTTATTGTTAATTGCATTTGCATAAATTACCAACAGTTGCTATTACAGCGTCATCCGTGATAAAGCAGCTCTTCGTGAAGCTAACATGTCGTTTTGCTGTAGGCAACATGTGCATCTATCAATCGATCCGACCAGAAAATCGTGAGAATATGGAAGAGTTTAAGGTTGAAAGGTGAAAATACTGTTCTATTAATACAGGTTTCAAATATAAAATGCAGATAAAATGAGACAATATCAATGTACTGTATAACTAGGTTATCTCATTGTACTGTACATAAATAGTTGACTTGAAATATTTGTATAATTATACACAAATACTTTAACTGGAAAAACAGAATCATTTTAAGACTTGGATCGGCAAAAACAAAACTGAATCGCAGTGTTGATATACTGTACCTTGAAAACATTTAGAAATACAAAAATACATATCAAACCAATCAAGAAGGCTAAAACAACATTAATTTCATGAATGACGTTCTGAAATACAGCATAATATTTAATCGGTTTACATGGTAATTTACAGATGTCTACATAGTAAAAGGTTGCATAGTGGCACATAAAACTATGACCTTCAATAAATTATTTAAAAAAAAAAAAAAAAGTGAACATAATCCATTCTCGCCTCCGTAGTTTCACCCCGTTATCATCCTATATTAAATTGATTTCACAACTTAAAATAGTCAACCATCTCTAGTACGCAAATACAGGCGTTAGAGCTTTACTAGCTGTAACCTTATCTTAAATTGCTAGGCTAGTTAGCGTAGCCTCGTCGATAAAGTTGTTAAGCGTAGGTATCATGTGGTCAAATGACCCATATTTGAAAAATCACACCGCCGACTGGACAGTTGCTCCCGTTAGTGAAGTGTTCAATGCCAATAAACGTTACTTATTGTTATTTATCGCATGTATTAGCGAAATATCGGCCCTGTAGCTAGTATGCAGAGCGGAGGCACACGAAAGGCTAGCTGGCTAACCACGGCGCTTCTAAACGATTTTCAAAGAAACCTGACTTAGACACATAACGTGTTTTTAAGGTTAAATAATGCTGTTCGCCATATAACAGACAACGTGTAGTTGGTGTCCAATGTGACGGAAGATTGTTGCGATCACTACGTAGTTGGTCCTTCATGTGGACTGCTCGTACCCGGACATTAGCTTAGCTTAAGCTATTTGCCGTTTTAATCAGTGATTTTTTCAGCGTCAGTGCAGCTAGCAGCTGGAGCAATTATATCGTCAGTATATTGCCGACGTTGTCTGGGAACTACACAACACATCAGATAAATGTTAATATAAATTGTGAGCATTTAATGGGATTAGTGCTCAATTAGTTCGAGGTAAATTCGCCGTCTAAGCCAATGTTTGCTGCTAGGCTAGGCTAACGAGCTAGCATATCAATGACTTGTTAGCCCACAATTCGGTGGCCGGGTGGGGAATCCAAACGGGAGTGAGGTGAACTCAAAGAGTGTCGCGGTTTGTTGCAAAAAGAGCACTATTTTGTAAATCACACGCCAGGAAACGCACTTCCCCGCTGTTTAGTGTCAATTCCTCAAAATGGGGTCTGCTAACGTACGTCTCCGCCATTTTGTGACAGGTTTTTCATTGAGCAAAGGGGTACGTGTAATGGTTGAATGTAACCCCATCAAGAAGATATCCGCTTGGCAGTTAGAGGGAAAGGGATCAGGAGTAATTTCCAACCATCCCATGAGATAAAAGTCGTTTTGAAGTGGTCAGCAAGGGGCAGGGGCAGTTTACTGCAACAACTAACTACATAGAAAACATTGACAACACAATTCAGTGAACATGTGTGAACCATCACAAACTCTGACAAAAACGTAGTTTCATGCTTAAACGGGTTGTGATCACAATTCGTAAATGTGAAATGATGCACTGCGGTGCGACAATGTTATAAAGCTATATCAAGGTCAATACAAGAGCTGGGAGGGAAAACTAAGAAGCTTGTGTTTTTAGATAGATAATAAGGAAAGGCTTCCCATATTTTAAATAAATAAAATTTAAGTGAAATGAAATCAATTATGACTTCGAATAATAAGTCAAATATGATTGTTTGATATGGATCAAATGAGTACTGCGATAACTGTTAGATCATTATTTTGATATTAGTGCTACTATATTTACTTAAATAGTCCAAATTGCGTGGGGGGGGGTAACATTTCTCCCATGTGAATAAGAAGTTGTCATAGATACAAATTTTGGTGAAACTTGACTAATCATTATTCTATTAGATGTGAGAACTGTGAACCACCATATACTAGTTTGTCAGTTCTATACTTACTAATTCAATATGATTAGACATGAAATGGTGCAATTGAAGTATTGCCAATCTCTAAAGGTAAATGACCAATATAAGCAAAAACAAATGATATTTTCAGAAAAGTGCATGTGAATGAAATCATGCACTGTATTCATAAATGATAAATAAAGGTAAATGGTGAATCATTACCTAAATTGATAATAAGAAGTCCCACCAGAGTAATAAATTACTCAATTTGAAGCCAGCAATGATTTTGGTCAGGCTTTATGTGTTTGTTAAGAAAAGCAAAAATTGTCTTTATTTTGGTCATAACATTTTGTGTTGCCCTTCCCCTCACTCCTGATTGGGATTACAAGGGCACTATGTTAATTAGACTGATCCCCTTCCCCCCACGGGGCATTTCTAAGTACACGCTGACCCGTTTTCAAAAGGGGGAGACGAGTTGTCAGACGGTCCCTAAAAAAGAAAACAGTCTCTATTGTTCCAGCAAACCGCTCGGGTCTGGACGGTGCAGTGCCGCCCGTGGACGCAGAGGGCGCTGCACGCATGGCAGGCCGGGCTCCGCGGCCTTCACATCTTTTTGTCTGAGAACTGGATCCCTCTGCCGCTCTACAGTGTGTGCGATAGCCTTGGAGCTGCGTCCGTAACACACTGTCAAACCACTCCAAACGAATACAACCGCGACCAAAAGCATTAATTCAACACATTCTGCCATGGCGCTTCTAATCTGCCGGTAAATCGGTCGTATTTGTGACTGTTCGCTGGAACTTAGTCCGGGGTTGAATCGGGCTTGCTTTCTGTGTGCATCAGTCTTTATTAGCGAGCTGCCGCTCTTCTTGCTATCAGCTATTTCTTTAACTTTTTAAACACTCAGCTTCGCGAATGACTGAGCGCCGGCGGAGTATGGGATCCTTGGTGTCTTAAGAAGCGACTGAAGTGGGATTTAAACCGTTTTTGCATGCAAAAACAATGGCAAATTCGACGGGGAAAAATCTACCAGATCAGCGAAGGAAAGGACAGGCTTTCCTGGACGAGCTGCGGCAATTTCACCAAAGCAGAGGGTGAGAATGGGGCGTCTTTATCTCCAAGAAATATAACTTTAAATCTGCATTGCATGTGACCGTGAGCGACACCAAACTGTAATTTAAACCCATCTGCATTTATTTGTTGTGTTATTCCCTCAGATCGCCGTTCAAGAAGATTCCTATCGTGGGTGGGAAAGAGCTGGATCTGAATGCTCTCTATATCAGAGTCGTCGCTTTAGGTGGATTCGCTAAGGTGAGTGGGAACTAAAAGTGGATTTTTCTACACACTCTGCTGTCTGTGGACTCCTCAGTGGACCACTCTGCAACTCCGTTTGGATACCCCGGGACAAGTGTAACCCTCCAGGAAAGCGTTAGTAGTCGTGTTGGCCTTGTGCTAGTTTGCCATGTATCTCTATGCAATGTGGTGGCTTGTGTTGTTGTGTGGTTTGAATTGAGAGTCCGACCGCTCGGAGTCAGAGTGCAGTTGGAGCGACTCAAAATTAGCGGGCACGTTTAACATCGATTATCGGCACGGAGCCCGGCCTCGGAAAACGCCGCTGAGCACACAGCGTTTCGCCCGGGCTTTCGCCGGTAGTTTTCGCCCAGGGAAACCTCCAGTTTTCTTTCTCGGAATAGCCATCTTTCTTCGGCTTCATGGCCGATCACAAAATGTAGGCCTCACAGGCCCATGTAGTGAATACAGTAAACTATATCAAAAACGACTCCCAAACCAAGGCGGTTCGCCGTTGGCTTAGGCGTTTGGTTTTAATGGAGGCAATTAGTTGGATGAAGTTGGGCCTCGTTGGCTTTTCACACAAAGACGGAAAAGTCAAGTTAGCTTGTTAGCTAGACTGCTAACTAGCCACAACATTAACGATAGTAGCCTGAAGAGAACTAGATAGTAGAACTTAATGGTGTGTCAGATGGAATTATGTTCGGATGATAAACATTATTAGCTTATTGAATACAATGACATAATTTGTAGTGTGACATTATTTCACGTTTTCTGTGTTTTTTAATAGATATTTTCAGCTGTTAGAAGAAGTTATTGATCAGTTATTCTGATATTGCCTCATTTGAGGACCTGTAGCAGACCAGATGGTTGCTCTTTTTTGCTGTTGCCGCAATTTAATCTCCTAACAAACTTATTTCTCTTTCAGGTTTCTGACAAAAACCAATGGTCTGAACTGGGAGATGAGTTTAACTTTCCAAGGAGTTGTTCCAATGGTGCATTTGCTTTAAAACAGTACTACCTTAGGTAAGTAGCGTGGCCATGCAGCTCTGTTCTCTCACAGGCAGCATGTGGGAAGTGTTTACAAATGTTAAGATGCAGCCAGCAGGTTCCAGCCTCTCCTCTCCTGTCCGCTCTGCTAGGAAGTAGCACAAATAGTGTTTTGATAGTCAAAGCAACATCAATATGTATACAATTGTCTTGACACAGCATATATTTACACACTTGGCGTTGTCCTATCTGAACTGAACACTCTGGTTTGATTATCATGATTGAAATCTATAGCCAAATGTGTATTTTGTTAAGTCTTGAACACACTTGAATTGCATTTTGTCTGCAATTGCCTCAAACCATAAACAACTGGTTATTTCTTTCTTAATATGGTTTAGCCAGAGGGCTTCAGGGTTCAATTTAGCACTTCTGATCGAGCAGTCTAGTATGCAACCTTCGAGTCTTAACGCAGTCAGCTGCTGTTGATGGGAGGCTCGTGTAAATGCAGCTCTCCCCAACAGCTGGCATTTGTGGTTTTGGTGCTGCTGCTGCTTTCTCTGTTCTTCTTAACCTCCCATGCTACGATATTTCCCATCAGTAGCACCTGGTTGCAGAGGATTACACCTCTGCAGGGAGACGCTTGTTGCTTCTCCTGGATACTTGATAGGCAACTCGGGTCACTGGTGGATATCCTAAATCAGAGTTTACCTTTGTGTGCCAAGTGCTGTTTTAACGAGTTGACTTTTTGTGCAAGAATTGTAGTTTGTTACAGATTATTTTCACAAATAACTGCCAGAAGTTCTTCAAATGTTTGGAGCTTTGTTGTGTTTCTTGTTCAGAAATAATGTCTTTCAGAATTCACTGTCAATCTGCTTTATATTTCCTGCACATTGAGGAATGGGTTATAGTGTTTCCAAACTGGATAATATTGTCATTTGGTGTAATGGCTTGCATAGAGGCACAGACGGCTCACAAGGCAGTGGTTTCGGTCTGTTTGTCTGGTGTAAATAGCTATGAAGCAAGGGTGTTGGATTTCTGTGATCTGATTTCTGTGGGATCGTATCTTCTTTGGCTCAGTAAAACATCACTAGTCTGATATCTGTTTTGCTTTTATCTAACAGGCAAAGTATCAGAGCTCGCCTCAAGTACTTGTCAGAGAAAGTCATCTGATCTGTTTTGTTGAGCTTCTAAAAAAATTAAGATGCAATTAGGCCAACTAATGTGAAAGTGCTTTTATAAATAGCCTGTTTCTTCTCCGTAAGTGATAGCTTTACTACATACCACAAGATGAAGTAGAATGTAGCATCATGGCACCTGTGAAGATGAGCAAGGCGATCAACCTGTGATCATCTTTGAAGTAGTTGTTATAATTACCTGTAAAATGTTTTGGGAAGGGTGAGTCTTGCAGCAAAGGAAACCAGACAGGCTACAGGCTGAATGTTACACTTGTGTCACGGCAGCTTTTGGAGGTGCTTTGTAAAGTTTATCTAAGGCAGCTTGGTGTGGCGGATGTCATAGACAGCAGGCAGCTAGATTTGTCTTTCCTCAACTAAGGCTGATAATAGAGAGACTCTCCTCACCTTCCTCACTCTGCTTTTTGCTGACAGAGTATGATTACTACTCTAGTGGGCGCTGATACAGGAATGAGCCGTTTGCGCTGTTTGGCCACTTGTGAGTGGCAAAGCTTCGACGGTGAGAAGAAATCACTGTTGGGAAATTCTCACTTTGCTCTCATTTATGGAGGTCAGAGTTCACGGTCAGCTGGGGAGCAGAACCCCTGGCGCTTGTGTGGTTTTGCTCTCTTGTTCAAGGATGTTTCAGTCGGGTGGTGTAAGCTAATGACAAACATTAAAAGCAAATCTTGATCAGTAGCTTAAAGGCAATCTTGAAACCCTATTCACTGTGTTTTGATTTCAAAGACTTCATTGTGAATGTACCAATTGCTAAAAGTCATTCTTAAATGAGCATTTTGTATTGAGCAGATATATTTGCACCAGTGTCATAATATTGTGATAAAGTGACTTGGCCTTAAGCAAGTCCAGTGCTGATCTTGCTCTATGGAGTTGTCAGTATTTGTTCAATGCTATTCATTTCAAAAGTCAAATATTCATTCCTTTTCTAGAATCTCTGTCCTGTAACGGGCACAGTTGCATTTATTTCCACAGTTACTGGCATTACATTCCACTTTTGGCATTTAGCTGGTACTTGCTCTCGTGAGTGACTTAGAATGCATTAACAAGTAGGAGTGAAGGACACTGTTGCATTGCAGGAATCAGACTTGTCTTCTCTACTACTGGATGGTCATGATGAGGCCGTGGTCAGCACATCCCACTCGGGAGCTGTGTAATAAGCAGCACTGAAGTCCAGCGCCAGCTCCTGCTGCTGTCCATGTGATATTTGAATGTCATTCAGTAATAAGTGAGCCATGCTTGCCAGAAACATTTTTCAGCTTATTTTCAACTTGTTGACGCGCTGCTTTGACATCAGTGCTACCTATGGTGCTGATTTTATTTCAACTACGGGGGAGGAGAGATTCCTCCCTCCAGATCAAAGCATTGGCTGTGTTGTAGCCTTGCTTCATTAGCATGACTGAAGCAAGAGATATGCATTTAAATCAGAAGTATTCAAGAGTGGGGGTGATAGACTTATTGATCAAGGAGACATAGAGTAAGATGTTGCCTAACAGAACTGATGATAGAAAGGGCAAGCGTTTGAACAAAATATGAAAAAATGGCTGTCAGAATGCCTTGATGGGGTTCCCATGGGCCACAGGAATGCTTGAAAGTATTAGAAATTTGATGGATAGCTTTTATTCTGATTATGAAATTGGCACCCAAATAATTTAAGAGCATATTTCATTTCGCCATATCCTTGCACGTTAACACATCCGCTGTGACAGTTTTTATTGTTACGTACTATTTTACAAGATAACAAGTCAAAACTGAGGCCATCAACATTTTTACCAGTGTTGCAGCATTACATCAAAACTTGTTGACTTTGAGCAAGACCTTATAAAAGTCACAGGAAAGTCCTTGAATTTGTGTTTGAGGCGCTGGGAGCCCTGCATTAGATTAGTGTAATGGAACTGAATGGCTCCTTGAGCACAGAACACAATGTGTTTCTTCGAATGTATTCCCATTAGCCCCGCTGCAGGTGGAGAACCTTTTCTATTATAATAATAATTTTGTGTCACAGGTGTTTATCCAGTACATTTGTGTGCGCTAAACTGTGTTTAAAATCTCCTGATGGCTGCTTTGAATTTTCCTGTGACTGAGATTTGGATGCACATCTCCTTGGTTGTAGGTTGGTTGCTTGGTTGTCCCTTTTTTTTTTTTTCCCTAGTGGTTTCATGTGATTTGAATGTGGGCTTGCACTATGCACTCACCCCTCATGGGGGAACAGAGTCCTGATTTTCAGTAAAACGCCATTCAGCTCAACCAGGCGCATACTGTCATTTATTGAGAAGTGAATGAAAGAGGTCCTTTGATATTTAGAAATATGGCCCCTGGTGTTGTTACAACCTTGCCAGAATTATTTTAATGCAGTTTATTGTAGACAGAAGCCAAGCCTTGTGACAGACGCACTGGTTCAAACTTTGTCTGCCCTCCGTTACATTCCCTTTGGGGGAAATTAACCCCAGGAGTTGCTGACGTATAGGAACTACTCACGTAATCCTCTGGCCGAGCTGATGGCAAATTGTTGCTTTGTCAGTTTAGATATAGTGTCATATCGTATGGCATGTTGTCGTGAAGAGTACTCTTCATCCGGTGAGAGATGGCAGTAGAAATATAATGAAGCCCAGTAAAAAGTTATAGTTGTGCATTGTGCAAATTGTTGAGGATTTCAAAATTGAACCTAAGTAGGAACTTGTGATTAGATGTCATACCACTGTGATGAATTGAAGTGCACCTGATCAGATTTCACCTTTGACCTCTGTGATATTAGGAGATGTGTTTGAAATTAAGTTTTTGGCTCAGCTGCCAAGAGCAGTTTTAACTGTCAAGTGATTACAGAAAACCAGCACTTTGCGTGACCGTGTTGTGCTGTATCAGCCACAGAGTGCTCTATCTTAGCTTTGAGTTGAGCAAGCTGCTACAAAAATGATTAGTACACCTTACACAATTTCATTTGTCACCCTACTTTGAAAGCTATTTGCTGTAGAGAGAGTGGTACACTCATTACATTCAATTTTTCAATATTTCACATTGAAATATCAATTTCCCTGCTAACAGTAACCTATTTAGTCTAGGGTTTCTCAACCTTTGGTGGCTCAATTTACACAATTTTAGGTCCCAAGTTGCCATGAGCTAAGCAGGTTTCATCTCAAAACTCTTGCATTAATTACCTCATGAAACCTTGTCAATCAAATTTGGGGAAAAAGCAAATGTTATGCCTTGTCTGCATGTCATCAACCCCCACATGGTGTCTATACTCGGAGGATGAGAAACTCTTGAGTTAACTATTCAGGCAACCACATTGCAGCACATGAGATCATCTGCTAGGTTACTGTTTGGTTGTTTG
Source organism: Lamprogrammus exutus (assembly GCA_900312555.1). Lineage (NCBI taxonomy): Eukaryota > Metazoa > Chordata > Actinopteri > Ophidiiformes > Ophidiidae > Lamprogrammus > Lamprogrammus exutus. The sequence goes on along the minus strand of OMOW01104016.1, from coordinate 440 downwards.
TTCTGATACTAGCACATGATGTTTAGTGTGTGGAATATTTGGAAATGTTGGGTGTGATCTTAAAACCTTACTCACTAGTTACTGCCCAGTTCTACAAAAATTAGTGTTTTCCTATTATTGATAAGTCATTTTTACTTCACACACCCTGTTTACGAGGTTATTCTGGTTACTATCATGCTGTGGTTTTTAACTCTACTGGCTGCCAAAGCTGATATTCTCCTGCTTGTCTGAAACATCTGGATGAATTGGTCTTTGATCTGCCTTGCATCATCTGTGTTTTTTTTATTCCCCTGCCTCATTTGAGGCACTGCTCAGACTGTAGAGATGCTCTGATGATTGCCAGTTCTGGATCAAGACGCGACTAGTGTGTGTTTGTGTGTGTGTGTGTGTGTGTGTGTGTGTGTGTGTGGTAAAGTAAAGCCATACTCTATAATTCAAGC
>OMOW01104000.1:0-11281 GCA_900312555.1 Lamprogrammus exutus | reverse complement strand
TCTGCAGACTCACCCCTTCACTCTCAGACAGTGCACTTAATTTTGTCCTTCAACTGATGTCACCCTTTACATAAAAGAGCGAGCTATCTGATAAAAGTTTCAAAAGGTGATTTAAAAGATGACATTGATAAAATGACAACATTTACTGACTACACTTAGGTGTAGTTTAAGTTTATATTATTAAAGAATATTGTAAATTCCTTTTGATTCAGTCAGGTAAGATCATTGCAGTAGTCGTGGTGAAATAAATGCACTGATGTTAGTTTCTGTAGGTGCGAAATAGTACAAGTCATCGTATCCTTGCAATACTTATAAGTTGATTAAAAACAGTTTAACATCACAGAATAAAAAAACACCACACACTTATAGACTTGTGTCGTGCATCAGGCATAATGTTGAGATGCGTTTGGATACCAGCAACTTATTTCAGAGGAATTATTGCCGATATACAGACAAACAGCAGTCGTAGGTCACAGTTGTCGTACAGCAGGCCTAGATGTTCACCTGTTCAATGTCCCAACAGACGATCTCTCTGCTGGTGTACATGTCAGGAGCTCTTGGGGAGAAAGGTCCCTTTTTGGTTCTGAGCCCACTCTCTGTCTTGGAGAACTGGAGAACGGAGATGGAACGGTACAGAGAATTACATGCATCTATCAATCTACATACATTTACAAATCTTTACATGGTAGTTTACTCAGCAGTGTTAGTCACACAACCTAAACTAACTATGTGGGAACCTCCTGAATCCTAAACTTGTGTGTGATACGATTACAGCTTCGCTCCCTCCCTGAGCGTGCTCTGTTACAAGGGGGACAAAGAGAGACGGGCTGAGATTCAGAGGGACACGGGCAACCTGGACTTCCATGTTCTGCTCACTACCTATGAGGTCTGTGCGTATTTTGTGAAAGCAATTGACTGCTGGAATTTCCCACAGTATTGAAATTGATGATGTGTTTGTGTTTCTCATTTCCAGCTGTGTCTCAAAGATGCTTCGTTCTTGAGACGGTGAGTGTGTTCAGAATGTCATGAGCTTATGTATTGGCCTAAAAAACAAGACATGAGTATAGTTAACATTCCTCCAGATCCAGGATGTAGACCATAGTGCACCTATTGACAGTCTCAAATGGGATAAATATGCCTGTGTCTTTCCATTGAGAATGGTGAATTACTTTAGAAGAAAATAACACAATTTTAAGGAATCATTTAAAAAAAGATGCTGAATATGCCTCCTCTGGAACAAAGTGTAATGGTTTCTTCCCTTGGGCGTGCTCCATCTTTCCACCAAGTTTGGTCCAAATTGGTTCACAGTCCTGCTAACAAACAAGAACCAGCCAACAGACACAGGTGAAAACAAAACATCTTAGACTCAGATAGAACAGATCTCCTGATGGATTACTGGTCACAACATAGCTATTATGATAGGACGTAATGCGTTCTTTTCTTGTCTTAGTGAATCTTTGTGTCCTTGTAACCTGTACGTACTCACTCCTCTCCTCAGGTGGAAGTGGAAGGTGCTTGTGGTGGACGAGGCTCACAGACTGAAGAATCAAAATTCATTATTACACAAAACCCTGTCGCAGGTACTGAGCTGCTCCTGGTCGGGATTGTCACGCCCTCGCTTCCTCATTATTCCTGCTATCATCACCCACTTTTCCTTTCTCCTAACCCCTTAATTCATTTTGTCATGTCTTCTCTAGTTCTCTGTGGATTTCAGAGTTCTGCTGACAGGGACTCCCATCCAGAACAACCTGCAGGAGGTTTACTCCCTGCTGAACTTCATTCAGCCCAGCATCTTTCCAGAAGATGAGACGGACAAATTTGTCAACTCCTATGCCGATGTACAGAATCAACCTTCTCTTGGTATGACAGACATTGTTTTTCCTGTCTGTTTCTGTTTATGAAGTGGTACTAAAATGATTTAACATGATCATCACATGTCAAGGTATGTGCAAATCTAATAATTATTTGACTAAACATTAAAAAAGAATCCATTTGATGTTTTTAAATCAATCAGTCATTCTAATTTTCCTATTGTAAGTAATTGTAGTTACCTTTGTGCACCCATGTCTACATGTAAATGAGTGTGTATGTCTGCATGCATTAAACACACACAGCATGTATTGAGGGGATATTTGCTTTAGTATCTAATACATGTGACATTCTGGACCTGAACTAACTTTCAAAAGAAAAATAGTTATGATCAGAATTTTTGGAAATGTAAATAGATAGATAGTAACTTCTGAGGGAGCAATAACCCAAATTAAAAAGTAACGGTTACATAATTTTCCAATTTATATTTACAGAAAACATGGCAGGCACATTGATATTGCTTCTGTTATCGGTCAGTCAAGTGACCTCTGGCACCATGTGCTCTCTGGTTTGGTCTGTAGCTCGTGAGCTCCAGAGCGCCCTGGAGCCCTTCCTGCTTCGTAGGGTCAAGTCGGAGGTGGCTGTCGACTTGCCGAAAAAGACAGAGCTCTTGATGTACCACGGCATGTCGGCTCTGCAGAAAAAATACTACAAAGCCATTCTGATGAAGGATCTGGGTGAGACCTCTGATGTAAATCTTAGCCAGTCTTGTTTGTGTGTGCACTCGCAGAATCACTTCTCATAAGTAACAATCCGTTTTTCCATCAGAGGCCTTTGGAAATGAACATGGCAACAAGACTCGGCTGTTGAACATCTTGATGCAGTTGAGGAAGTGTGTCGGCCACCCGTACCTGTTTGACGGTGAGACGGTGAGATTGTTTTATTACAAACGGGATATAAAAGTGTAAGCTATGCTTGATTTTGTTTTCTCCAATGTTTCCCCCACTTTGCCATGCAGGTGTAGAGCCTGAGCCCTTTGAGATTGGAGAACATCTCATTGAAGCCAGTGGGAAACTTTGCCTTCTAGACAGCATGTTGGCCTTCCTGCATAAAGGGTCAGCATTGATCAACTATGGTAACAAATAGGACTGAGTAGTGAGAAGTTGGTTGTGCTACTTTGCTCCAGCAGGTGGCAGTAGAGGCTTAGTGCTACCAGTGTGATTCTACCACATGCACCAGATGTTGACACAGTGTGCAATGTATTGTAGATGATTTATTGATCACTTTTTTTTCGTGTCATGTACTTGTAATTGGTCCATATTTAGTCACCTTTTTAATCTTTCATATCATAATGCCTTGTTTGACGTATTTATTTCCATCTGTGATTCAAGCGGCCATCGAATCCTGCTGTTCTCTCAGATGACAAGGATGCTGGACATTCTTCAGGATTACATGGAATACAGAGGTCAAACCCATTCAGACCCTTTCTCACATTAACCTTAAATGCCTGAGATTTCAGTTAAATGATTTTGAGAGCATTACAATCACTTTTTTGATGATGCAATGCCACTGTCTACGTATTTTTACACATTTGTATGTTCACTTTGATTCTTTCCAAATATGTTGGACATTCAAAAAGAAATGCTGCCACACTACAAATTCAATTTCTAAATGACATAATTTTCACAGACTGACGTGAGATTTTGTGTTCAGGGTACAGCTATGAACGTCTGGATGGGTCTGTCCGTGGGGAAGAACGCAATCTAGCGATCAAGAACTTCAGCAGCAAGGATGTCTTTGTCTTCCTCCTCAGCACTAAAGCAGGTGAGCGAAACCATAAACTATGAACATGTAGCCAGCTTGGTCACCTTTTTGTTGTCATGTCTAGAATTTAACCTGAATAGGGATGAATGACAAGCACATTATGCATTTTCATGTAATAGAAATACATGATATAGGAAATGGTGTTTGTTTGTATGATAGTTATATAGCAATGCTGTCTCTTACAGAGAAATTATACTTTATTTGATCCGAACTTGGTCAGGAACTTTGTACATCACACAGGTTTTTCTTCTGTTACTTCCTGTTAATACTGTAGCTTATTAGTTACACAAATGTTCTGATCTCTACATTGAGTGGCTGCACTGATATAGGTAATCGTTTAGATGTTGTTAATGATGAATTACCTCTGCTAAGCAGCACTGTGGCAGGTTAAGGAAAAGATTAAATGTGTGATAAATGGTCACTGATAGATGCACTTGCAACTTTGCTGCATATCTTCATTTACAGCAGAGTTCACAGAATTAGCTGAGAGAGGAAAGGGGACTGATCACACAAGATAAGAGTTGTGGCAGGATGACACTTTGGTCTAAACAAGGCCAGCACTTTCCTTTACAGAATTGTATACATTATGTGAAAGAAGGGGTGAAGAAACCTGATTTCCTGTCACAGACTCTCTGTGTGAATGATTCTATAGTTTCCTTACATTTTCTCTTTGCAGGGGGGGTTGGAATGAACCTCACAGCAGCTGACACTGTTATTTTTATGGATAGCGACTTCAATCCTCAAAATGACTTGCAGGCTGCTGCACGCTGCCATCGGATTGGCCAGAATAGGTGATGTGTGTGAAAATGAATTCCAGCAGATGTTACTTTAGTCATCTGTAGGCAATATTCATAATTGATGAATTATCCATAACTTACAACAGGCCTGTGAAAGTGATCCGCCTTCTGGGAACAGACACTGTGGAAGAGATAATGTACTCTCGTGCTGTTTCTAAGCTGCATCTCACTAATACTGTTATTGAAGAAGGCCGCTTCTCTTTGCTAGACCAAGCTCAGTCAGCTGCTGCAGGACTTCAGGTTTGTGAACTTTGAAAGCTGTTACGTACAAAGACACCATACCATCATCTATATTCTACTGTATTTGCTAATCCTACAGTTCCCAGTTTCCCTCTCTGTGTCCACAAAACCTTACACTTATCTGTATCTTGTCTCTCTTCTACTGTCTCACTCAGCTCACTGAGATCCTGAAGTATGGTGTAGGTAAGCTTTTGTCATCAGAGGAGAGCTCAGTACAGGACGTGGAACTAGGGAAGATCCTCGGCCCATCACGTGATGGTCATTGGGTGGCTGATGAAGTCTCGGCCGTACTTGGAGGGGATGAAGAGGAAGATGAGAACGGCCCTGAATCTGATGGGCAGCGTATGTTTTACTCACAAGCAACCACACCTTGAGTCAAAGTCGCTTTTTTGTGTACAGCGAAATCTGTTCTTAACTTGGTGTTGGTCAACATTTGTAAATTTGATAATGAATTATTTCAGGTAATAGTAGAATGTATAAATTATACTACATCCTCTGTGCAAACTTCACCACCCAAAGGAATATGGCTGTGTTTTGAAATCATGACAATATATCACAGGTTACAATTAAATTCATCCTTTACATACATTAAAAGAGGCTTATTTTGCTTGTGGTGTTTAGTTGCACTCACATTATTCTCCTCTCTAGACCACATGTACTTCTTTGAGGGGAAAGACTACACTAAGGACCCTGGCTCTGAAGACCAGAAGTGCTTTGATCGTTTGCTGGAAGAGCTACAGACGGCTATAGGAGAGGGACGAGCGCTGCGGCACAAAGATGCTGTAAGATTCTGTCATCTTCATTCACTTCATGTGGGAACTTGCTGCAATTTTATATCATTAATTATGTGGCCAAGGCAAGTACTCAGCATGGAATAGTGAAGTCTGTCCCAGCCTTTATAAAGTGGACAATGGCGCTTAGCAGCCATTTCCCAGGCTAACTGGCCATATCAGGGCGCCCTTTGGTGCGTATAATAGAACGGGAAAATGGTGTGTTTATTGTGGAAAAATGTCAACAAACACTGTTATAGTTCCTGTTCACATTATTCTGTAGTATAGGACATTTTTACTTTGAAGTAGTCAACCATTTGCCACAGTTCTCCTTCAGTACCTGGATGGGTGTAAAAGATAAACATATGTTCAGATGATAACCTGGTTAATAGGTAGAGAAAACCAAAACAGAAAATGATCTGTTGTTTCCTTTAAGCTGTATTCTGTTCATAATGACGCATTACAAATAAACCAAGACTTGTACACATGAAGGTAACGTCAGTTTACAGCCAGCAAGTGATGTTGCACTTGAATGAATTATTTACCTTCTCTGGTAGGCACAATTTCACAAAGAAAGAGTTTGACATGGGCCATAGATGCACAAATGATCTTTGTCATAAATAAAGGCAGATAGAACGGGCAGCTAGAAACAGAGAAGGTTATGATGTGTCATGTACCACAAAGTCAGGCAAGAAATGCTTTTGCAACGACTAGCAGATAAAGTGGGTGAATTTGTCAAATTTATCTTTTAAATACATGGAAATTTCACATATCCTTTGACTCTATAATCAATAATGTAGTCAGTATTTTAGGTACTGCCTAAGGCATATGATAATCCCATTAATGGTGGTAACACTTGAGTGATTGCAGTCGTAACGAGGGGTTTTCTTTGTGGGATCCCAGGTTTTGCTGCCAGGCTGTCTTGGGCCTCAACAGAGGAAGAGGAAACCACTTAGTGAAGCTGAGCTGGAGCTGAGACGCCAGAGGAGGGAGGAGACTGCAGCCAAGAGAGCCAAACTACAGGAGGAAATGAAGAGGAGGCAGCAAGAGCACAAACACAAGAAAAAGTGACGAATCAAACCAAATAGAAATAGAAACAAATAGCATTACCGATAGCAACAGTATTTATGATATGGTGTATTTGTTATTGTTGTTTTTATCATGCAGGATGGCATGGTGGGAATCCTGTGGCTACAGGTCACCGTGCCTGCAGTCTGAGGACAGTGAAGAAGAAGAGGAAGAGGTGGATGACAACAGCATATGCTCCACAGACTCTGAGCACACAGCTATCCACTATGTTCTGGGGGATGTTACCCACCCACACGCTGCTCAGGAAGATGCTATCATAGTCCACTGTGTTGGTATGGACCCTTTATTACTTTGCAACACAGAGGCTTGATTTCAGATGAATGTCAATTCCAACACGTTAAACATCTTACAGTCGTGAGTTTTTGCTGAGCTTTTAGATTGTTTTTCTTTTCCAGAGACTGAGCTTATCAAGAAGTGTTAAAAAAAAATGAACCTACTAATAATGCAGGTGCAAATTGTGTTTTGAATTCGTGAAATGTGTTTTTTCCCCCCCTGTAGATGACTCAGGTCGATGGGGCAGGGGAGGCTTATTCTCTGCATTAGAAGTGAGATCAGATGAACCACGGAAGCAGTATGAGCTGGCTGGCAAGATGAAAGGTAAAGATTTGGAATTGCCACGGTTACAAAGATAAACAACACTGATGCTGCACACACTCTCAAGTAGCAAGTCGTCAGAACATTTGTGCCAGTCAGTATAGTTTCATGCATTTTAAAACTTTTCTCTGAACACCACAATGTGATTGTAAATTGATTTACTCAAATGATGTAAACTTTCCGTCGTACTCTGATTAAGCAGAATCGTGTTTATCTGGTGAATGAAGGAAACCTATTAATTCCACCCATGTATACGTCTTACTCAATTAATTGTAATATAGAGTGCATGTAAACATCCATCACTTGGTTGAGACCGAAGCTCACCGCTTTAAATGCATTTGTGCACGATCTGTTTCAGACTTGGAGCTTGGAAATGTGCTACTCTTCCCCATCGACGACAAACAATCCAGATTAGATGGTCAAGATCAAGTGGGTCATGTCTTTCTGAAAGCTGCATCTAGAAATATAAAACTCTTCATCACAGAAATTCACACTTGTTTTATCTGTTTGTGCTGGTTGTTAGCAGTAGCAATTCGACATTTGATAGACTGGATTAGGGTTTGTGTGTGGTTGTGGCTTTGTATCTGTGTCTCAGAGTGGCAGCTGATAAAGTCACGAAAATGAGAATAATGATGGTTTTCACATCCTGTCTCCCCAGTTGGCGCTCATAGTGGCACAGCAGAGAGACAAAGCAAACAACTTGTCAGGAATCTTTCTCTCTGCCCTGGATGAAGGTCTGAAGAAGATTTATTCAGCAGCCACACGAAATAAGGGTAAAGTCAAGCACTGAACATTCAGGGCCAGATGTACAGTATGTACATGAAACACGCAGCGCAAATTGTGGTCGGATGAGAGTGTGCTTGTGCTTTCGCAATTAGCGTGAAATGAACGTCTGATTTACTAAGGTTGCAGCTAATTACGCAATCAGCGAATGTGCCCGCCTACTAAGTGCATTAGGCGTGTGAATGAGAATTTAAAAAGGCGCAGTTGAACGGTGGAATCTGTCCAACATGGAGCCCCCAACAAGCTTGGAAAATAAACGAAAATCTAAATTAAGTGATATTGAAATCCAAATACTAATCAACTTCAGCTGCTAAAAAACGAATTTGGGTGTCTATTACTTACCTACGCATAAAGGAGTGAGGAGCACCTTGAGATGACTCTTGGAGCTGACATGCAAACTGTGTTTCCAGGCCCGTGTGCCCGTTTGAGATATAACACGCAGAGCAGAATGAATCAAATCTGCGCCCCAAACCAGCACAAAAGGCTAATACATCTGGCCCTGAGTATTCCAAAAACTGTTTTTTTTAATTGTAGTTACTGTTTTAAAAGAAGGTGAAGACAGTAATGGTGTAACAATGTTGTTCACAAAGGATTAATCAAGGTTAGTCAATTAATTTAGGGTTGAATTATTGTTCCACCTGCCTGACAAGTTAAGCATTGCAAGATAGGACTTTGATTCTTATGTCACTGTTTCCTCTGTTGATGCTGATGAGTTCATTGGAATTTGGAGATGTGACAGTGATATTGTTTTCAGTTTCTCTCTCCTTAATCAACATGCATTGTATTAGTAATACATTATTCAAGGAAATTCTCTCGTTCTTCTTTCCCCACAGCAAGCGTACATCTTCCACGCATTGGTCACTCCACCAAAGGCTTCAACTGGTATGGCACAGAGCGACTCATCAGGAAACACCTGGCAGCCAGGGGCATCTCCACATTCATGTATCTTTTGACTTGTCTGCCCATATGTTGATACATAAACTACATGAATAAATAAATGAATTGATCTTTTCATAAAGGGTTGAACTCATTTTGCCCTGAGCTGACTGACAGATATTACCACAGCAGAGCTGCCAGTAATACAGCAAGAACTTCACCTCAAACATCCACATCCTCCCATAAACCACACTCACATGGGTCACACGGGCTGAGTGACCAGGCAGTATCAGCGGGCCCCGGCCCCTCTACTCTTCCTCACACCCACACTCCTGCAGACCTCCCCAGTTTCATGAAGGGAGTGTGTGTGTTTTTCTACAATCTCCCGGCATCAGAGAGGAAGAGGCTGGCCCGATATCTCATCACATATCCTTTAAGGCTGAGTTTCACTGGACTGATGCTGTTTGTTCATATTTGCATGAGATAATTCAGGGAGTAATGAGAAACTATGTTTGCCAAAATATGACATTTTTGAATAACTGGGGGTCATCTTGTTATCAAGCATGCAGGCATTAATATATCAAGTCGTGTATTTGTAACAACATTCTGAAGACAAAGATTTTCTTAAACAAGGAAACTATTTTTTTGTGAAATAACATTATTTATTTTTTATAATCGGGGGTTGTGAAGAGGTCAGGGTCTTGCTCCAAAGGGGCAGATAATCACTGCAATAAAATATGGAGATGTGTGTTATAATCACAGTTTGGTCAAAAATGTTCTGGCTCCTTAGCAGCAGTGCACTTATGATGGCGATGAGGAGGAGATCATGAGTCCAGAGGTCACACACATAGTCGCAGAGGTGGAGAACACCTTCCACTCACAGGTTAGTGCATCAATGTTTATTGTCTGACTTTGGCTAATGTAATGTAAACTTACATCACCACTATTGAGGATGATATTGAGGGATTGGGGATGGAAATTTTCAGGGTGGATCCCAGATACCCAAAAATCATCCAGACCACTTTTGGCACTACTGATTCACCAGGCACTAAATATGGACAAACAAACACAATTACAATGTTAATGTATCTCATTTGTGTAATCCAGGAGCTGCGGGATCTGGTGGATCAGTATGATCAGGCCATCCCTGTTGAGAAGGCCTGGCTGCAGTCCTGCTTCTCAAAACAACGAAAAGTTAACACAACACCATTCCTACATCACCTCAAGCAACACTGAGTGTAATTGTTTTTAATCAGATTTTTACCTACCATTTGAAGTGAAACTACAGTGAGTATTGTTGTATCTCTGAAAATGCACTGAATGTCAAAACATTTTTGAAATTGTAGCCATAAGTTTACTAAGGTTGTAGATATTAACTAACATATCTAGACAAGCTTTGTCTTATTCATATAATATGTTGGCCTGACAATAAACATTATTTTCTGGATTTTTCTTTGTAACCATTAATAATGCGTCAAAACCTCTTGTATGCTGCTGAATCAGCAGCATCTGTGCATGCATTAGAGGTTCTTAAATGTTTCTACCCTGATTGTTACTGAACAGCAACTCCATTAATGTGCCTCCCATCCAAGCATGTTTCAGTCTGGATCCTTATCCAGATCTGGCCCACATTGCACCTGTTGATAGTCTATCCAGGTCTAATTATGTCAGATTGCCATAATTGACAACAATATGAAAAACATTATTTCGCAATATTTTTTTTGTATTCCTGGATGCGGATCCTCATCAGAAATTAGTTGTGGGTTCTTCCCTGGACCATGCTGCTCTAAATCTGTTCATAGTCATGCTAACAAACAAACAATCAATGAGTTCAATTGTAAACTAAGTTTTGATATTTTTGACATTGTTTTCAAAAAAACATTTTTTTAAATATTTAATTTAATAAAATATAAATATCGTAAAAACTGAACTATTTATTTATTTCAAATGAAGTTAAATATCATCCCTCTTCTGCCCAGGATATTTGTGATAATGCTACACTTTCCATAGCATTAGAATCCGTCAGATTTCTGTGTGTGCGTTTCAAAAGCTCTTCAGCGGCACGAAGGAAGCGCGGCGGCGGGGCGGGGCGGGGCGAGGCGAGGCGAGGCGGTGCAGCTCAGACGCGCTGACACATCAAACGCTTCAATTCACGTTTATATGACATTGTGCCGTAGCAGACGACACAGCGACGCTAAAACGCTCAGAGTTACCGATTAGAGTTTAGAAATCAGTAGAGAATCAAGTTTTTCAGCACGGTGAAGTGGCGGATAATCGGAACACACCTGCGTGTTTTTGAACTTGAGGCAGCGATGGTGAGTAAAATATTCTTACCTGAAATGTTACGTGTTGATGTGCTGTCCTCTCTCTATGAATAACTTGATTTATTACAGCTCTGGTGTGTTGTGAACATTAACCGAGGCAGGTGTAGAAACCTGTTGAACATTTACAACAAGCGCGAAATCACCCTGAAAAAATAAACAATGAAAATCAATGTGC
>OMOW01103984.1:0-12490 GCA_900312555.1 Lamprogrammus exutus | reverse complement strand
GGTAGTAAGTAAAAATGACTTGCTTTAAAAAAAAAAAAATAAAAAATAAAAAAACAAGGCAGAAGGACAATATTTAACAATAATAAGGAAAATATTTTACTCTTCATCAGACGATGCACTATTCCTCACCCTTGATCTAAAAATGGGCTAAATGTTTTGGGATGTTACAAATACCTGGCTGCATCTTTGCTGGGAATAATCTGGATACATTCTCGTTTCTGGAAGGTTCTCTCGATCCAGGCTCTCTGAATCTGCAAAAACAGAACAAAGGTTTGTTGTTACATTGTTTGTCCAAGTTGGGGTTTTTTTAATTACCAAAGCAGAATGTTGTGTTGTGCTTACAAAAGTGTAGGAGATCCTAGAACCACCTGAGAAACCCTTAACTTACACAAATGAAGTTCAGGAGTATGTAGGATGGACCACCACCTTTCCCAAACCTTATCTGAGTGGTTCTAGTTGTCTAACCATAAGCACCCGTCTTAGTCAAGCTTCAGATACTGCCAAAGGATTTTTGAGGTAAATAAACATGAAGATCTTGATGATCCCTAGAACCTCTTCAGTGACCCCATTGAAAAAGAATCTCTAGAACCACATCAAGGACCTATGAAAGCTCAATAAGGCCCACAAGAACCAGATCATTAGATCCGCCTAGACCTCCTCAAAAACAGCTCAATTTGAATCTCCATAACTCCAGAACTTCTTCCATGACCCTTAGAGCTTCCTAAGAGACCTTCTCTATCTCCCACAGTGGTTCCCCATAGAGTGTCTATATACATTTTGTAGATACATCATTGTATGTGTAATCTGTTCAATATCAACTTATCGAGACATCATTTTTCAATAATTTTGGCTCGAAAATCTGAACTTGACACTTCACGACAAACCTGCCAATTTATGTTTACTGAATCTTGGAAAAATCTTAGACATTTTGAAGAGAAACAGAGTAAAATCCAGATACAAGATTAAGTAGATAAGATAAGATAAGAAGATTCTAGAAAATTCTTCCTCACTTGATTATCCTGTGATCCATTTTGAACGAGACCTTCAAGCTCGTCTGTATACGACAAACAAACTTGCAAAAATTATATACCACTCCAATGGTTAACAGTTATTATTGTTGATATGTTACATTTTATATGTAATTAGGTGTAATGCAAAAAGACTGTATGAGAAATGTAAGAGAAAACGCATTTCCTGTGTGTGTAAATGTAAAATGTTTTGCCTCTGGGAACTTGGATGCTTATGTGATTATTTCTTTATTTTTATGTGACAAATTACTGAAAAATCAATCATTTGAAACATAACTAATAAACCTCTGAACACTGAAACTGAATCCAGCAATCTGTTTAAATCTTAAACAGATCCATCTAATTACTTAGCAGAACTTTTCATTTCAGCAGAAGCACATGTTTCCCCTCTTATTACATCAAATCCTCTTTTCCTTTGTTTCCTAATCCCGCTTTACACACACACACACACGCGCGCGTGCACACCATTTGTGTGTGTATGTGTGTATGGGCGAATGCATCTGAATCTATAAACTTATGATTGTATATAATTCTGCCGTGTATTATTATGATGCAGTGATTATCTGTCTGCACTTTGGAAAATACATTCAGTCACTCTGGATAATGGAGGATTAAAAACTTGCCTCATGAACATTTTTTCATTATGAAGGAGAGACCATCCTGTATATGGGCAAGCTGATATTATATCTGTATACATTAGTAGTTATGAAAGAAAAATGTAGTGTACAAGCTTGTTTCAGTGAAATGTTGAGAATTTGGTAGATTTAAACAAACAAACGATGATAGTAATAATTTAGAAAACAAAATGAAAATAGATGGTTTATTGTAGAACGTTCCTGATTTTTCTGCTTGACTGTAGAAAATTCTAGAAAACAAAAAATACAGAAGAAACTCCGCCCAGAATTTTAAAAAACAAAGGAAAAATAGCTATAAAATCATTCAGAACAGACAGTGTCCCTCACAGGTTTGTAAGAAAAGTTAGAATTTCACAAGACAAACTTTGTCTTTGTGTCTTAAAGGATGTTTTTACAGTGCAGCTTTTAGGTGGTGAATGGAAGACAATTTTGAAGGAAAGTAAAATTGGGCAGACTCTATAATTTAGTATTGTCTTCAAAGCTAAACCGCATTTCTGCTATCATCATCATCATCCTATTTTCGTCTTCCATCATCATTTACGAGAAACAAGACCCTTGCCAAGATTGCATACTCACATAATAAACATTAAATCTATCAAAATGATGAAACTAGAAAGATGATTTTGTTTTCCAAACCCTGATATTTTAAGATTTTTAAGGGTGAAGATTTTCTACTTTTTTATGCAAGTGTTTGTCATTCCTTGATGTAATAAACGCTCTGAATATAAATACTATTGAACGCAAAAACTTTAGAACTCTCAACAAACCTTTGAGTCGACATCTTCTATCTGCCTGACCAACGTCTCACCCCGTCCCCGAAAACCTCGGCCTGTGTCTGGGCTGAGAAGGAAGAGGAGTCGCTCCCTTCACCTCTGTCCCGCAGCCACGCTGAAGCTGAGCTGATATGAAACTTTATGTTGACTTTATGTGTTGGAGTGTGTTCATATGACAAGCATGTGAACGAGTGCTGCCCTTTGTTGGGGCTGGTCCCATGACTCCAGGCCTGGGTAATGCTTCAGGAAGTCCCATGACTGCACCAACACCAGGATTTTCATTCAAATCCCCTATGAAAAATCCAATTCCAGCATCCAAATGTCTTGTGTTTATCAAACAAGTCACCAAGAACCCCAAAAAATCCATTCCAATGTCAGTTATCGACCAAATTTAACTGTTGTTGTTATAGCGCCACGATTGATGCTTTATTTTTTGCATAAGTAGTGAGTGCACATGTCCACTATGTTGATTACAGGTGACTAATTCATTCATATTTCCTTCCTTGCCTCCTTCTTCTCTACCTACCCCTTTCCTCTCCTAACTCTTCCTTCCCTAACTCCTTCCCTTCACTGCTACTATCTTTCATTTCTTACCTTGTTTTTACGTACCTCCTTGTCTGTCTTACCTCCTTCTTTCCTCCCCCATATTTTCCTTTCCTTCATACCTTCTCCTCCGTCTTCAGTAAATATTTGCTCGTAAACACAGCTTATCTTGTGACTTGTGATTTCTTTTCATCATCTCAAACCCATACCACCAAAGTTCATCCTGCCGTAATTGGTATGTTTGGAAACTTTGGGATTTCCACCACAATTTAAAACTAGACAGCAATCAGAGACAGCGAGTAGTCCACCAATTACGCCTCCATCTCTCTATGATGGTGGTTATTGATCAACAAACTTTTGATTTTTACTGCGTCCAGTAGAAAATGTATTGACAAAATGTAACTGTTGTTGTTATAGCGCCTACATCAGGTGGATTGTTGTTTTATTTTGTGCATAAGTAGTGAGTGCACATGTCCACCAAGTTTGATTAGACTGATTCATTCATGAGATGCAGCACTTTTTGGAGAATGAGCCTCAACTTTCAACGCTCAACGCCCGCTCAAGCCAATTCTAGCAAAACAGTGAAGAAAATCAAAAAACAAAGTGAAAAAGTTTGTCTGGCTTGGTCCAGATATTTCTTCATGTAAACGTTTGAGACAATTTGACTCAAAGTTGTCGGAGGAGATATAAAAACAAACAAACATTCAAAATGGCAGAAAATTCAAAATGGTGAAAATGGGCGTGGTCTATATGGATGGACACAGATAGACCCAAGGAATCCTAGGAAAAACTATTTAGATTCTTGGATGGTTCAAAAGTTATAGGCCAAAAGTGGTTATTACAGCGACACCACCAGGCTGACCAGTAGACTACCAAGTTTCATTTAAATCTGTCAATAACTTTTTCAGATATGCAGCTAAAACTCAGACAGACGACTGAAAACATAACAATAAGTTCAGTGACTTTGAACAAACAACCTGAGACAAAGCCAATGGAGAGTCTGACAGAGTTACATCCTCTCAAGTTTCTGGGATTTTACTTTTCATTGAATTTGAGGTTGATTTGCCACCCTAAAAGCTGTGCTGTAAAAGAGTCAAATTTCTGACAAACCTATAAACATTAAAATGTCATTTAGAAGAAGGACCCGATCCAAAGAGGGACAAAATCCCTTCAAGAATTACTAGAATCAGTTCTTATCAGTTGTGACAGAAATTGGTCCAATGGCAACCACATTAAAACAGCTTAAATGACTTTATTGTTTTGAGAGTTCAGAGGTCCAAGACCAACAGTGATCTTACCTTCTGTGAGCCAGAAGAGGCGCTGCGTTTGATGGAGGAACGTTTGAAGGAGCCATTGGTTACTTTTTTTCCCATGATACCTTTGCTCTCCATGTTGTCCTGATCTTTGACTTTCTCACTTTCTTTCACTCATCTTCATCACCCTGCAGGAGAAACTGTAAAATCTCTCCATCCAGTCCTCCTAAACACCTCTTCATGCAATTCCAGTGTTGTTTCCACCAGCTGACGTCTCATATACGCTCACTAGAGATTGGAAATGTTCCATGCAAAGAGATGGACAGTAAACGCCCTGCACACTGCCAGACTGTGTCCCTCTGCTTCTGCTTTCACTCCGTAATCAGGATTACTGGACCAAGTGCAGTGCTCTTTAATGGATGGAGATTTAATAAATGGTGATTGAAGGTAAATCTACATTAGGACAACTATGCCACCAAACCGGCTTTCAAACACAAAGGAAGGATTCGTGGACACAGGACAAGAATGAAGGACACAGAGTGAGGATGGCACAATTTCAGTCCAGTACGTCCACAAGTTGGACGTGAGTAAACATTGGAGGGGAAATCATTTCAGTTGCACAGCATGAAAGTTTAATTCCTCTGGAGTATCAAGTCATTTTAGTCATTTTACTTTTCATTGAATTTCAAACACTAAACCAGGATGAGAACTTTGGGCTTGTGAAAATCTGGACATTTGACACTTCCTCAGAAGTATAAAGAAAAAAAAATTAAATTACTAAAATGATTGATTCTTGACATTTCTTGATTCTTAAATCGATTCTACAAATATCTTTAGAATAAAAAGATAGAAATATCGGAGGAAATTCTACAAAAAAATATGATGCAAGATACATTGTAAGGATGCGCCAGGACGCAAGTGTGTTACCCCTTCATTCCCACACAGTTTCACGGAGACGACCAAAGGCTGAAACACACACACACACACACAGTTAGTCTGGAGTAGCATTTAAGACTGCAGCACCAAACGGAGACAGATGTGAGGATGCTGCATGTGAGGAGTCTGTCCAGCACAGCCCTGGGTGGTCCACCTCAACTCTCAGCATGAAGGACTCAGCAGTCACCAGTGTCATTTAGCTGACCTCTGATCAGCTTGGACCTGTCGGACTGGAGGCAGAGATGCATTATTCATAGACTGCCTCCATCTGGCGCATCAGAGCAGCCTGCCCCCTTAACACTCACCCTGTCAGAAACATGAGGGCAGTTTGCTATCCCAACAGTTTTGAGAATTACATCCAGTTCTGAAGGTGTTCCAAATAAAGTAGGACTGACAGGACACAATCACATGCACTAACAGACAAAACACCAATTTTATCAAGTCAGTGTAATTTATGATTGAGTCATAAAAGTCCTATTTTCTTCAAGACCAGTGGAAAGACAAATTCAGCCTCTCTCTGAAGCAAAGATACATTGTCCAAGGATTGCAGAGCAAAGCAAATCCCTGCACTAACAACATGAAAAATAATTCTTGATTATCATAAAAACATCTTGAAACAAGTTGATTTAGAGTCAACTACTGTGCACTTAGCACATGGGTAAGTTCTTCCCCCATTAGACTCCTTAACACTATTTAACCACTACTGTGATGGGATCTTATCCTGCGTGTCTCACACAGACATACAGTGTCTGCTGTGTCCCCTTAATGTGACCGCTTTGCTTCTTGAAGGCTGCAGTCACTGAACGAGCGCAGCTTTGTTTACATTGTATGGTAAAACCGCTGCAGTCGGCAGTAAGCAAGTACGTTCCTCCTATTTCCACTGGCATTGTATCATTTCCATCTGTATTCTGTGGGCAAACATTTCTGTTCCATTTAAATTGAAGTTGTATGTTAAATCTAGTGGTGAAGAACTTCTCAAACCCTTAAAGAATTAAGGAATGGGAAAACATGCGGTGCAAAATGAAATCCGGCATTCATATTTTGCTTTAGTTAAAGTAAACAAGTGTTACCAGTAAAAGTATTTTCAAGAATCAAAAGTCAAAATAGTCATCGTAAAGAATAAGAGAGTTTAATTTGTGAGTGAAAACCATTCTTTCAGATCAGTTAAGGGAGGAAAGCAGGATGGATCGAAGAGGGGATGAAATATGTAGGGAAGGAGACAAAAGAAAGAGACTGAAGGATGAAAGGACACAAGAAAGGCGCAAAGAGCGGAGGGCAGAAAAGAAAGAAGGAAAGAAAGAAAAGCCGAAACGAGAGAAAAGTATAAATGAAAGTAAGTGGGACAGGAAAGAAAAAATGAAAAGTAAGAAGTTCATCAGCAGTAAAATGAACTCGAGTGTAAAACAGAAATGTAACTTTTACCTGCTACAAGTTAATGCCTGAATTCACAAAATATAAATTAATTACAGTTAATCCCCCCAAATCCCCCAACTGGAGATACTTCTTCCAGGTTCTCACCTGAGAAGGTGAAAAACTCTAATCTCCAATTTTGGGATTTTCCTGTTTTCCGATCAGTGGAAGGATTATGTGCTTCTCTTCAGATTGAGTCAATCCTCTGAAACTCTTTAGATAAAATCTAAAAGAGCAGAAACATTTTGAAGATTTTCACCTGACAATCAGCCACATTTATCTCATGTTGAATAGTAAGGACAGCCATCATATACAATCATTGTTGTGGTCGTAAAAGTCTCCAAAATGTAAATACTCAAGGAAAATACCTGAAAACTGTATTCATGTAAGTATATATATGTGTGTGTGTGTAGCCCTCTCACACGTGGCTTTTGAGGGCAAAGTGCAGTATGAAGACACACATACCCTTACAAACATTATACTCTGTACATTTACATGCACTCAATACTACTTACAGTAATTAAGTGTGCCTGTAGGCCACTGTACTGTATGCCTGCACTGAATCAATAGGATTAGTATACGTGACGTGTTGGGTAATCGCAGTAAGAGGCAAGTCTGCACGTTGAGAAAATGTAAATTGAGGAAATATTCAGATTAAGGCGTTTACGTGCCTTAACAAATATATAATCGCATAACATAGGCAAGTGAGTAAACATGTTTCAATTTTGTGCCAATTTCAATTACATTAAGGTGACGTTTGAAAAAATTATTTATGGCCTTAATCACAGTGTAATCAAAGTTTTAAAGTGCATGTAAATGTACATATGCTAAAATGATTTCATACACTGTTGACTGTTCAATGTTCAAGGTCCATGTTGTCATATTTATACCTGAAATCTGTATTTATGTAATAACTTCTATGTCCACCTTTGTGTGAGCACATATGTTTTGATGTGTGATTGTCTATGTTGACTTCTGTGTGTATGTCTCTGTGTGTGTGTGTGCGCCTATATTATTACCTCCGCCAAGGAAGTTTATGTTTTTGTGTTTCATTTTTTTAAACGCCTTTCTTGGGTCATAGACTGCTTGTCCTGTGTTAACACCAGGTTACCACTAGATGGTAGCAGAGACTAAGGGCGGACTAGCCAGCCCTCAAACCAAGGAGTGTGCTTATAAAAGTCAGAATGTACACAGAAATGTGTGTTTTGGGTGTTATGGCAAGTTAGAAGGAAATGTCAGGCCCTATGTTTGTGTGTGTTTGTGTGTGTCTAACGTCCACCATTGCTGGCTTCCTTATTTTCTCAGGCTCAGAACTTATCAATCAGTGTTAATTTGAACAGAGTTTGTGGTTGATGTCGTCGCACGCAAACACGCACATTCACATGCACGTGTACACATGACCTACAAAAAATAAAAACCTTTTACCTGCCGAGTGTTTACACAGAGACCTTGTAAAAACACCTCATCCTCATCCTCAGCAGCTGATGCGGAGGTCACATTCAGGTAAAATGTGTCACCTGTTTATCTTAGCCAAAGTCCCTCCATCGTCTCTAAGGCATTAAATGTTCCTACCCAGAAAGGCTGCAAACAGGCCGTGTTTTTGGAAGAAACACTTTCAGGCTGGACGTGCTGACATCATCAAGCTCTCATGTTTTACAAGAGGTGACATGTACGAAAGCTGCTGTGAAAATATGGCGGTGAACTGAAATCACAAACCGCTGACACACAAACATTATGTGTGAAATAAGTGTGCACACCTGCGTCTCTGGCACTTTGTGTACCTGCACATAAATTGCATGTTTGCAGATTTCATCCTGTTCTCTCTCCACCTGCTAAACTCACAAAAACAATGTGTTTATTAAGCACCAACCGAACAACGTGTCACATTTTTAACTGAGTTCACTCAGAGAGCACATACCTCCACCAAGGCCAAGCAGTTCTCTGATTTTCAAATTTTTTCTCACTGGACCATTTGATGCTGCATAATCTTAGCTACACATTGGTGGTAGTTGCAGTGTTTCTTGGCTTATTTGCTCATTTACAGTGAAACCATAAATGTGACCTTTACTTTTCTAGAATCAAACAAATGCTTTACATTTTGCTACATGAAATAAAAAAAATTTTAAAAACTGTATACAGATCCCAATCCAGATCTAATAAATTCAAATTCTAAATTTCATTGTTTTTGCAAATGAGCGCTTCATTTGCTTCATATTTATGTTTTCCATGTTGTGATACGGATTTATTAACCTCTGTACTTTTTATGTCTGGTATGTTGCTGCAATGTATCTCCTTAGTATGTACTGTTTACGCATCTTTCCTTAAACGTTCTTTCCTTGGAATAAATAAAGTTTTGTCTCATCTCATTTTCTGCAATCTTCCTATATTTTGGTGAAACCTTTACATGAATGGCTGATTTACGTTTTTCAAAATGTCCTACTTTAAGTTTACTATAACTATATGTCAATTTGGACTGGATTATTACAAAACTGTATGAGTTTTTGTTCATTGGAAGGCATTTTCGTAACCAAAAAGAGCACAGAATACATACATTTTAAGACATCATGCATCATGTCATAAGATTTGATCAGAAACAGACACTTGAGATGTTAGAGTTATGGTCGGTTCCCTCTGTGATTTATCCTATGTTTATACCCAGACGCATAATGTCCAAAGCTCGCCGCAGGCCAGAGAAACTGAATCCAATCTAAAAAGACATTCCTGCGGATGATCCTCCTCGCTGATTCATTTCTATCTTTAATAAGAAACAAGAATGTAAGAACACGGCTTTGTCTGCTGAACCCCCCCAAAAAAATCTTTCACTTTGATGAAAGTTGTTCAAACACAATAGATGCCTCCCACCCATGGGTGCCCTCTTGAGAGGATCCATGTCAGCGCTGTAACATCATACTTCAAAGTATCGCCTCCACTCTGCACAGGTCACATTCCTGCGTGACGATGTGAGAAAGGATTTACCTCCTCTCACTGCTAAAGAAACTTAAGTACATTACTTAAGCTTTGAGGTACTTTATGCAGTAATTTAATGGAGTATTTTTCGTCCAACTTATCTGCGAGTTGTATTTACTGCTTTGATATCAACTTTTTTCTTGTCCTTTCTGTCAGCTCTTTCTTTCTTTGCTACTTTTCTTCAATATAATTATTATTTACTTTATTATATTTATTTGTTTTTCCGCCCTTCATTCCTTCATTTTCTGTCTTTTCTCTTTGGATCTTTTTTGTTTCTTTCTTACTTTGCTTCTTTTCCTTCCTTCCTCATCCATTCTTTCCTCGTTCCCTTCAGACATTTCCTTCATTGTTGTCTGCCTTCATTCCATCTCTCCTCCATTGTTTATCAGTCTTTGCTTCCTCATTTTCTTCCCTTATTTCCCAAATAGTTTTGTTTCTTTCCTTACATTTTGTAATTTTGTCTTCTGTCCTTCTTTAATCTTTGCTCTTTTGATATGTTACTTTTTTTATTTTTAACACAGTAGTTTATATTCTTTATATTTTATCTAATCTAGACTGAGGTCAGAAGTCAACTTTAAGCTTCATGCATACTTTTTTTAATCATATGAGTGCATTTAAGTGATTATAAATGGTCATTTTTTTACTTAAAACGTTTTGAATGTAGGACTTATTTTACTTGTAATGCAACATTTTTACATTGGTGTATTGATACTTTTACTTAAGTAAATTGCATATAGATTTTTACCTCAGCACTGTTTTTTAATGCAGGACTTACTTACACTGTGGTTTTGTTACTTTTTCTTTTGATGACATTCAGTGGTGATATGCAAAGTACTGACAGGTGTGAAGCCATAACAGGTGTGGAGAGAGAGAGCCGTACACACACACACACCTTCATCCTCAGGTCACATAACAGCAGAGTAACAGTATATCAGCGCTCATCCATCCATCCTCCTCTCCTCTTTTGATGTTCACACCTCTTCACTGCACAGTAGAGAATCATTTACAGGTGGTATTAAAACTGTCAGCTCATAACTCTGCACAATGGAGGTGCCTCAGAGCCAAACGTGTGTGTGTGTGTGTGTGTGTTTGTGTGTGCCCTTAGCTTATAGGCAAGGATATGAGTCAGATCAGTTCAGCACAATGGAGCTTTGTGTGTGTGTCAGCCAGGAATGTGTATGATGGGAAGGATGAACTCTGCCAGATATGGTATTAACGGACTTTTCTCTCGTAACTCTGCTTCTTTTCTCTCTTTTTTTAACTTAGATTTTTCACTCATCCTCATACTTATACTGCATGTTGTGTAGTTTTACTGTCATGGAAGGGAGGAGGGAAGGAAAGAAGGAAGGAAGGAAGGATTCTAAAAAGAAGCAAGGAACCAAAATGAAAAATGAAGAGAGGAAAGGAGAAGGAAGGAAAAGGGACATAAAAAGTATTGAGGCAAAAGTGGGTAGAGGCAGAGAGAAAGCAGGAAAAAAGGAAGGGAAGAGGAAAAGGGGGAAGAAAATGTAGGAAACTGACCAGAAAGAGTGAAATAGAAGGATAGAGGGGCGGAAGAGGAAAAAGGACAGAACGGAGAAAAGTGTCAGAGAAAGAATTAAGGAAAGGAAAGGAAAGTGTTTGATGAATGAATGAAAAACCAAGCAAAGAAGTGCAGAGAGAAGGGAGGAGAGAAAAAGGAAAGGAGAGAAATGAGCAATGAATGGTGAGGAAAGAAAAGTAACTAAAGTAACAAGTAACTTCAGGCTTCAGTATCAGATTTCTCTCTGAAATGTAGTGGAGAAAAGGTACTAGCACATCTGTATCATATAAGTCGAGTACTTGAGTAAATGTATTTTGGTGACCCCCCCCCCCAGACTTCCATCAGTGCAGTTCTGCAGCTGCGGTGACAAATGAACGAAGTATTTCTCCTCCTCATCGTCACGCACAGAAACTAAATTTAGATCCACGGTGAGCAGAAGCAGGAAAACCCGTTAGCAAGCTGCACACGCGTCTCCATTTGCATCTGCAGCTGATATTTTTAGGTTGCCATGGCGCCGTCGGGGAGGGAAACATCCACCTCACATTTTTATTCTGCTGGTATTGTGTTTGCAGCGCTGAGTGTTGAGTATCCGCCGCTGACAGAATGAGGCTGTTGCGTTCTGTGTTTACACTCAGCTCTCCACTGCTGATTCTGATTTTTCTGCCTGTATCCAGTTTCTCTGATAGCCTCTTTACATCTTCTTTTCCTTCATCTTCTCGGCGATTTTGACGGAATTTCATGATTTTCAAGTCATTTACGTCAGAACTAGGTCACTGATATTTTTTTTCTTACGTTCTGGAGATGTTTGGCGTTCACTTATCAGGTCTGAAATGTTTTTTAAATCTGCAGTGGATCGCTTCAAGTTGACCAAAACACAAACGCAAACAAGGGTTTAGTTCCCACTGTAGAGGTAAACAAAATGCTGCAATTGATGCAAAGACAGAAACAATGAAGCAAACTATCGATTTCCAAACCATGTTGAAAACGTTTGGTTAGAGTAGAGATGAGATGCAGCACTTTTTGAAAAATGAGCCGCGCCCACTCAACTTTGGCAGCCATTTATAGCAAAATGAGAAGGAATATCAAAAAACAAAGACATAACCTTTGTCAAGCTTGGTCCAGACATTCTACATGTAAAGTATTGTCACAGTTGACTCGAAATTGTAATTTACAAACTATTGATTTCCAAAGAATGTTTACAAAAGCGGCACAGTAATTATGTTGTAAGACAGAGAGGAAGGGTTAGAGCACATGGCGTAGCTGGGGCGTGTGCGGAGTGATTGCCGCTGCGTCTTTCATACGCAGAAAAAGGGAACGAATCAGTGAAATCCCAGTCGGTGTCGCGGTTGGAAACATTGTGAGGTGGAGGCAATAAAACTGTAGATGTAAGTAATCCTAAGGACACCAGGTTCTTTACGTATGT
>OMOW01103976.1:0-12746 GCA_900312555.1 Lamprogrammus exutus | reverse complement strand
GCCCCCTAAACATTTGGTCAGCAGGAGGGAGTAACTAAACATTTCCCACTGATGGTGAAGGAATGTTATCAGTCCCCTGCCCCCTGGTGAGCCTAGGAGGGGGACACAAAGCAATAAAATAGAACTGTATACCATTAACAGGATCGTAAATGTTAACCTAAGTTTGAACCCACAATCTTCACCACAATCAGATGTGGCCCATTCATTCACATCCTACAACGGCCTGAGTTAAACTGCTCTGAAAAAACTGCAGCTCGTTCAAAATACTGCAGCACGAATCCTAACTAAAACCTGTAAAATCACCCCTGTTCCAACTTCCCTACACTGACTTCCCGTTAATGCCAGCACCGCTTTTAAGGTCTTTCTTCTAACTTATAAGATATTACATGGCCCGGCTCTGTTATACCTAACTAATCTTATAACCCCTTAAGTTCCTAAACATGCTCTGAGATCCCAACAGCTCGCTTTCCCAAGAACCAAGACAAAATCCTTTGGAAATAGAGCCTTCTCCTACCATGCTCCTTTTCTCTGGAATAAACTCACGGCAACCATCAAAGAGCCAGGAATCGCTTGCGATCTTTAAATCCTGTTTAGAAACGTACTTATTCTCGTTACAGTTCGACTGTGACTAATTGCAAATAAACAGGAAGTGAACACAGTCTGTTGTGCAGGAGAGTGATTAGCCAGCCTAGGTTTAGTTTAGGCTTAGATATGTCAGCTTAGCCTGTGTTGGTCATTGGCAGTGTGAGTGTAGACCATAGGATGGGGCACAGCAGCTGATTCTCTATTTCTCTTATTGTTCTCTTATCAGCTTATAGTTCTTCGCCTTTTGGCCCTCTCTTCTTCACCTACTTATCATCTCTCTCTTCTCGGGGGGCCCTCTGTGTTGGGGCCCATACTCCCTTGTCGGACTTCAGCACTCCCTTATGTCATTCTGCTGGTAATCTAAATAGATCTTTGCTTGTGTTGTATTCAAATCTCTTATGTACGTCGCTTTGGATTAAAGTGTCTGCCAAATGAGTAAATGTAGATGTAACACCTCCGAGTCATGTTTGAAATTGAATTCCTGTCAATTTGCCACTGTAGCTGCTACGGCAATCATAGTAGGTGGCCCCCTACTCAAAAAGCCGTTTTTCCTCTAACATGGCATGAGTTTGAAAATGTCTTTTTCCTTGTCTTCCTAAAGAGCTTTGGCCTGGGTTAAGAACCATTGTTTGTGATAATGGGCTATACAAATAAACTTTTGGGATATCTTATAAATGTGACATGCCACATTCTTGCAGTACAGGGTTAATATAATCATACATACATGCAGTAATTTATGTTTTTCTATTAAGGCATACTTCAGTAATACCATATCAAATAGAAATAACTTTGGTTAGTCAGTTTGATTTAAAATAATCAATTTAGGTGTTGTATTTTCCTCCTGCATAACTTGCTTTGACTTTAATTCAGATTGGGGGAAATTTGCTGGTGTCGCTGTAGCTGCTTTACATTATTAAAAATATCTAATGATTAATATGTCACAGGTCAAGTAAATCTACTGTTATTCAGTGATTTCAACCATCAGTCAAATGAAAATATTTAATCAGATTGAAGGAAATCAGACCCCAATGAGCTGTTTAACTGTCTACGGTACCACTGTACTGCCTTACCCCGCATTCATCATCCTGCACTGTTAACAGGAATCAAACTCAAGTTACTGTAAACTGAGATCAAGCCCAATTGGGAAGGCAGTAACGATGAGTCAATTTCCTCAGCATAGAGCATAATTCAGTGTTGCTCAGTCTCAGCAGATATGCCAGGCAAATGTTTATAACATGAGTGTACGTGTGGGTTTATTTCTTATTCTAACAACTTTCCCCCGATATAACCTTCCTATCTGTGTCTCCCTTTGGTGCTGCAGTTCCAGAAAAGAGGCACTCAGTAACTCAAAAACTCATTGGGTTTCTTTCTGACATATTCATCCCACTTGAATGAAAGCTGTGTTTATACAGCTGATAAAACATTGCCATGAATTAAAGTTGAGTGTTTATAAAAGTTTTCATTATGCAAGATATGTGTGGAATAAATCACATCTTAACGCAGATGAATCATATTCTACAAATTCTATTACCATTATCAAATTGATGAGTGGGGCACAATTTTCCATTACTTTGAAAACAATGTTTGGTAAATGAAAATTGTAGAAGACTTGATCTTAAATAGCATAATAATGTGAACACCTTTCGGTGTGCTCATGTTGTGTAGCTCAAATTGTAACATACAGAATGTAATGTAACAATGGCCAAAAAGCCTAAAACTGAGCTCAATCAATTCATTGTGTTGTGAAATCCTACAAAGGACCTTAAGGTCCTCTTGAAAGTGAATGAATACTTAAATATTTTCAGGCACTGTTAGGTAGATCAAAGATGAAAAAGTCTTTAAATGCCTCAGTTTAGTATGGCGTATTAATTAATTAATTAACTTAGTTACTTACTTATTTAAGTGCCAAGTGGTGGCAACCTCATACGGTTTTCATTGGTCATGGAGATTCAAATTTGAAACATCCGATTCCATATACAGAAAATAAATGACGCTGCTGTTCGAACAGATGTTGCAAACTATTTTAAACAACAAAAATTGAGGAGTGTTTATACAAATCATCCATCATGAGGTTCAACATGAATTTTCATGTGCGAAAAACATTAGATTAGAAACATTAGATTAGAGATCCTTTGTCCTTTCATCGTAAAGCGTCAGATTTATAGCTCCAATAGGCCTCTGTAACAAGTTTTTAAATGAACACCAAATGTAATCATTACTTTGAGCAATGGCTTACATACAAATAAACAGAAATATATGGTCATATTGTCTTTGAATAGAGGAATGGTAAAATGCAATGCAAAAACATGCTCGACTCATTAATTCAGTCATAGTAATTTGTTGAATATAGCAATTCGTCCTCATTCAAATGTGATTTTATCCGGACACATCACACGGCTACTTTTTGATGAAAATAAATATTTTAAAATTTGCATTAAAAGTTTCCTTTTATATCTAGAAAAACACAGCTACTGCTCATTCACACTCCTTGTTCATCACTTGGCCATGACTGCTACCTGCAGGCACAGCTCCACTGAGATCTGACCTCAGTACAGTGAGCAAGCATGCTAATGTGCTATTTGAAGCACAATTTGTTGACACAGCCAGACATAGACCCTTAGACTAAGGCCAGAGTCTAAGATAGATGCTGCTGTGATTAGGAATAGACCGTGAGGCTCAGGTGCAATTAAAGACAGCAAGGAGGAGCCAAGTGCACCATGTTACTTATAGTGTGTATAGCTGTTCACACCGTTTAATACTTAATAATAATACTTAATAATTTAATACAGCCATACTTAATTGTTTTCTCAGTTGTTCATTTACTTTTGTGTTTTGGAAATTTCCCCATCGTGGGACAAATAAAGGCTTATCTTATCTTATCTTCTCAGCTGTTTGTTTACTTGATTGCTTGTTCACTTTGTCGTTAGCTTGTTTTACTTGGTAATTTGTTTTCTTTTTGTTTGTTGAAATGTCATTTTTAAAAATGGACTTTGCATTTACATTTTCAACTTGGTAAAATGCAAACAGCTTAAACATTTTACTTTGAATATTGGTCTGATCTTAGTGCATCACTTGAAAACATTGGTTGGTTAGCATTTATGTTTGAATAATAACAGGTTTACGCAGGTCTGTGCTGTCAAAATCTTTTTTTTGTTTTGTTTTGTACTTTTTGGGGGGGTTCTGTACAAAACCCCAGTATGTACAAATCTTTTGAAGAATTTTAACTTAAAAAAAATACATTGAGAGTGATGTGTGTTGCATTGCATTTTTAAATATTGTCGATATAAAAGGGGAAAGGATTGGGATTGAATGACTTAGTGATGTCATGTAAAGGTAGTTTGTGTGCTATATTTGGCACATAATGGCGCTACAGTATACAGTAATTTCCTCCTCTGTATTGTGCCCGCCACGTTATAATAGTGGTGGTCTTGTAGTGCCCCCTGCTGTTCACAAGGTTGTACTACGACCCCTTTATCTTTTTGGGGCTCTCTTACTAATAAACCTGTAAGCACAAATTTGTGAGAAAATTGAAAGGTTATAAAACTATATTTAAAAAATATACACTGTATAATTTTCATTGGATAAAAGGAGTAGGAGCATAATAAAAGCAATATTCAAACTACATAAATAGTATCAAACTAAATTTAAAACATATACGCTAAAAAAGCACTATACTAGGACAGCACATTTTCAGTACATACTTTCTAGTTGGGTTATTTTCTATTATAAGCTATTACCACTTTGTTTCAGGAAGACAATTCAATTAGCAAAAATATACTTACTGTACATTACAGCATTAAAAGGTCAACTGAAATACGACTTTAAGCCACTATAGGAATTGATATTGCTTCATAAATATAGTGAAGACAATTTTGAACTGTACTCATTTATAGTACAAATTCAAAAAGTATTATAATTCATGACATAATTGTGTCATTTGAAAATAAAGATTTACTTTTTATGAATTTACTTTCACCTACTTACTCATGAATTTGATTACACTTACAGCATATTAATCATTGCAACTTATTATTAGTACAAATCATTGCACTAAGTCTACATAGCAAGCACAAAAATACTAAAATTGTACACGCTTCATATGCTAAAACAAATAAAAACAAATAAAAACATTTTTCTACCTGTATTATCAGTCAGTCACCAAGCTAAATTTCTGGCTGCAAAGTTATGAATACATCATGAGGCAAATTAAGAACAATGCAATGAAATACTACAATATAAACAAAGTAAAGTAAGTTAATAAGTAAGTAAGTAAATTAACACAGTAAAAGACAAGCAGCAATGTATCAAAACGTCATGAAATCAAACAAGACAGAGAATATACAATAATAAATGAATACAAAAGTAGGTATAAAAACATTGTCAGTGCAGTGTAACCAGTAGAGTAAGGATCAGACCGAATAAGCCAGTTTGAAAAGGTGTGTTTTGAGACAGGATTTGAAGGTGAGGAGAGAGTCAATATTCAAATGTCTTGTGGGAGAGAATTCCAAAGGTGTGGGGCAGAACGGCTGAAGGCTTTAGATCCCATGGTGGTCAAATGGACAGATGGTGTAGTGAGTTGGATAGCGGAAGAGGATCTGAGAGTACAGGAGGGTGTGTAGATATTGTAGCGGCCGGGGGAATCCGGTCGCTGTTGTGATAGACACTTCCGCATTGGTGGAGCAAGGGATTCTTAGAGTTTTCCCTTGTTAAGACTTAAAAAATGTTAAAAATGTGTTAAAAGTTTATCTTTATGTGTACCCATGTTCAGGGATGATAGTGATAAGTGTGTTTTATGTTTATTTATGCTGAAAGTTAATTGTTTCTATTACCAAGTTGATGTGACCGTAAGCAAGAGTGGCATGTGTGTGAGTGAGTGTCTGCCTCTGTAGAATTATAGAATTTCTATCAAGTGCTGTTGATTTGTAAGCACATGCTGAAATTGCCTAAACTATTGTTGTTTGTTCTCTCAAAATGACAAGCTTGCCATAATATGAAGGAATTCAGGCAGGTACACAGGGGCTAGGTTTGGAAGGGCCTTAAAAATGAAAAACACTTGAAATCAGTATGGAGTTTATGAAGGAGCCAGTGAAGTTGCTGGAGAACATGAGTGATATGATCAATAGAGGGAGTTCTGGTATTGATACTGGCAGCTGGATTCTGAACAATTGAAGTTTATGAAGACATTTGAGAGGAAGACCATAGAGGATAGCATTACAGTAGTCAGTGCAGGATGTAACCAGGGTGTGAACCAGAATGGCGGTGCTGTTAGATGTAAGTGATGGGCGAAGACAATTAATAATGCGTAGATGAAAGTATGCCGACCAGGTAACATTCTTGATGTGTGCTCCCAAAGACAATGTGCTGTCTAGGATGACACCCAGACTCTTAACCTGAGTCTGAGTGTCTATCAACATAAAACCAAAAGACTGCAATCTAGTTACAAATACTCTTCAACTAGGATAGTCTTAAACTTGAAAAGTAAATAAAGACGATAACCAAATTAAACAACAGAAATACTGTGTTTAACATAATCCCCTTAAAATAAAATAAAAACCCTTTTATAACATGTTGGAGTGAGCTGTTCTATTTCCTGTTGATTGGCATCTTCCTGCATTTAAGTTGCACATCTGCACATTTATGTTGCACAACTATAGACAAGCGCAATCATCTTTGATCAATAAAGGTTATATCACAAAACTGTGTCAATAGTCAACACACATACACACGCACAGACTCGACCAATCTAACACATACAATCAGTCACTCACACCACTTTACAAACTGCACAACACTCATTCAAATACTTGTTCAAAATCTAATCTAATCTATCAATTTTTGCATTTGTGTGTGTGTATGTGTTGTCCAATGGATGTGTATGTATGTGCATGTGTCCATGTAATGTGTGTACATCAGTCTACTCTTGCACCTAAATGTGTGTAATCCACTCTAACTGTACCTGGATTAAGCTCTCACGAGCATTCTCTCACTGAAAATACTGATTGCAAATCTCCCCTTCACACAAATAACCCACAAGTTATTGAGGCATTCTGACTTTTGGACTTATGGACACCAACAGCTCTGAAATGTATTTTGGCCATTTAAGGTCATGAGATTTAGTTTGACATTGGCCACACCTTGCAGCAATCCGTGGTATGATGCTGTTGTATGTCCTTGTATGCAGTATTACTTCTCTTGTATATTAATATTAGGGCTGAGTCATGTCAACATTGTCACATCACAATCTTGACTTTTGACATTAAAAAAAAATCATTACAATATAATTGTCCCTAATCGCCTAAATGAAATGATTGCTGAGTGATCTGCTGAAAAAAAAGGTTTTGAAAACTACTTAATTAATATTAGTTATATGACTTATATTGTAAGTAAGTAAGTACTTATATAGTGCTTTTATCCAAAGTGCTTTACATTGACCTTGCATTCACCCACTGGAGCTGCATACCAGGCAAGGAGCCAGCCTGCACACAGGAGCATTTAGGGGTTCAGTGTCTTGCTCAGGAACACTTTGATATGCTCCCTAGGAGGAGCCTGGAATCAAGCCAGGAACCTTCCAATCCCTAGACGACCGCTCTGCCTCCTGAGCCATGCTGCCCCATAGGGATGATGTTGTCTGTTTGTTGTTGTGGCCGTTTAACAACCATGAATTTGAGAATAGAATGAACACTGGATAGGATGGATGCTGACACAATTTAGTGCTGTTCCTTTTAAATTCCAACTGGGTGCAGTCAAAACTAACCTGCCAGGGCCGAGCACTTTCTCAGATAATATTATCCTACAGATCAATGAATTTTGTGACGCATCATTGATTTATTATTTAATGAAATTGTCACTCAGTCCAGGTTAATATTAATCAGCTGATGAAAATAACAATCCTATAGTATCACTAGGTATAGCATTACATTTGAAAATGCTGTGAACAGAAAATTTGCAAGAAATTAAAGACTAAAATCTAAACGTGTCATGGTGTTGTTTGGTATATATGTAGTGCTATGTATACAGTAGATGATCATGTCTTATGTGGGGTGCTATATGGAGTCCAAAAGCGTTTTGAGTATAGTTGAGAATCAACATTTGTTATTTTTGAAAATGATTAAAGATTAACCACCCTGAAACCCAGAGCTGATGACAACTTAGTTTATTTGGGCTGATATCATTTTGGTTACATTTGTCCTTGAATAAATAAGGACTCCATTGTGGGTTCCAGATTTATATGGCATCCTTCACACAAATCGAAGTCAAGGAACTGTCACAGCCATAATTGCTCATTCCATCTGTAAAGACAAAAGTTTCAAATATTACGGCAAAAAATGATGGACCTCAGGGAAAATACTGATCATTCTACTTAAGACAAACACAGCACATAACAGATAAAGATTTGGGGTTTTCTGAATCACAGAACTCCAAATGTTGCCCTTCGCTATGGGTCGGCGCTGATGAGTGGAGTGGATGATTGTTCACCAGTACAAGTATTTCCCCCCACTTGTTTCTCTGTATGTGGCATTCCATAACCCTGAAATATCCCTACTAATCTGTTAATCGACTTTAAAGATGATTACTCTTGTGTCTCTGCTGTGTGCAGAACAGACAATCAAAATTAAAGTTGTCATAAAGTTGCTCCCACTGTTTAACTGTGTGTGGATGAAGCCCTAAAGTCTTTCATTAAAATCCTTTATTTTTCATGTCATTGAGAACAAGAGAAAATTCAGCAAAGATATAAACATGTTTGCTTACCACTGTTGTATATTCCAAGGCATGCAAACTCACTGTTTGGATAAGACATATCAGTAAAAAAGCCCTGATAAAACCAGGAACCATCGAGCCACATCCATTGGTTCTGCAATGAAAAGTAACATGATAAATTAAGTCCTGATAACTTGGGTCATTGAGCGGGATATCACAAAATACTCATAACTTAGTGACCAAAAATATTTATTTAATAGATGAGTATATGCATATGTTATAATTTATATACTTCCCCATAGTATAGGTAACAGGTGCCTGGTAGTCTTACAGATTAAATTTTCAAATTTAAGAGTGCTTTTCTTGTGTACAGCATTGTTATTACTCTGTTACTGTATTTTTCCCCAGCATTTCATTTAATAGCAGAGTAACTTGACACAAGTTGAAAATCTTAGATTTGCTGATTTGTTGAATGTCCTACTTTGTGGCAGTGGTGTAGAAATATACTCAGGTATGGTCAGTAATGTGATATCAGTGTTGGATGTCATTGGAGGTTTAATAGCATTGAAATTTTCAACCAGACGAGGTCAGCAAAAACAAGATTTTCAGATTGTGAGAAGTTACATTTTGAAGTGTAATCCAATCTGACCTGGAAGTAGATGCCACCCAGCCAGCTTGAAGACCCGCTCATCTGTTGGAGGAAGGCATACTCCTGAAGGGAGTGGACGGACACTAAGCTGGCCTCAAGAGTGGCACAGTTTGTCTGATGGGGTGGAAGAGGGAGTCAGCAAACGAGGAGGAAAGACAAAGGGAGAGGAAATGATGGGAAGCAAAAAAGAATAAATACAGTTTGATGTCTGAGGTGTGCATAAACAAACATCTGGTGAGTCTGCTGTACTAGATTGTAAGGCCCTTTTTCCATCTGTGAATATGATGTATTCTTGGTAATCGGATAGTAATCACAGCAAACCCATTCTGTTTCAGGATGAATTTGTGTTTTATGAGAATGGTTGAGAAAAAGTGATCAAACAAGAATGTCATTTACATACCTGAAGGAGCGTAGACAAAATATGTGTTATTCTAATAATATGAGCTCAAGAATGAACTTAGAAAATACAGAAATGAGCAGGAATGCTTGGGGCTATATACATGGGGCTTCAAACGCAGGCCCTTCAAGCAATAAGGCAACCGTGCTAACACTGTGCAACCCAATTGAGAAAGAAACTACTATATCAATAGAAGGACTAATTAATGTATTAAAATTAAGTTCTTCATTTTATGTGAATCTAGACGAATTTGTACCTATTGATAGTTCATGGGATAAACATGCAAGTTTTTCTTCATTGAGACTGGTGTATTACTTTTGAAGAAATTGACAAATATATCGAACAACTATTTCTGCATGTTAAGAAATCATTTAAAAACATTCCTGGATCTACCTGAGATGGCATCAAAAAAAATTTAAATGTTGAATGTTAAAAATGTTTTGTCTGAACTTACTGCTGAGTAACAGCAACATTTTTCCTCAGCAGAAGCTTATAAATTGTAATAAATTGATATAAGATTAATAAATTGTCAATACATCCCTTTAAAATTAATATACAGTATGAATTTATTTGTTTCTCAGGTAAGTACCTATATAATAAGTGGGATGATGAATTGTGGTGATCCCTTAACTGTGACATTATGTCGCTTTGCGATATTCAGTTCTTCCATGTTTGATATTGAGGTGAATGAGGCTAATTTGGATTTCTCCATTGTGTGAACAAATGGTTTTTCTGTAAACAATCTGAGGGGCATTGTAACTTCAGGTAGAAAAGGGTCCTCAGTTAGTTGATTTACATCAGCCTGAGGCCAGGTCATATCTTCAGATTCATAGTAATAACAGCGGCCCTTGAACATCGACCAACCATCAGGACACATTATAGCTTGTGCTGCAAAAGAAAAAAAAAATTGAAATAACATGCAGGGACAACCAGGTTTCACCTTAGCATCACCTTGTCACGTAAAGTTTTAAAACATAAAAAGAATGTGTCCCTCATTTTTGGAGCTTATGCAAACTTACGGACATTAGAATCTTTTGCACAGATAGTGCCATATCCCCCAACATTGCATGGGACATTGTACCATCCCTCTGTAAAAATAGAAGAATATTAGAGAAGCCATTACAATCATGAAGCTGTCCCCATATCAGTTTTACAAAAGGAATGTAAAGTAAAAATGTATTGTCAAAGGAACAGTTGTTTTCTACTTTGTACATTCCTAGGGCCATCAATATATTAATTTTCAATCCCTGCAAATTCATTTATGCAATTCTAAAATGAATCATAATCTGTGAATTTTCTTACCATAGGTGTTGAGCTGCAGGCAGGGGTTGCTGCTAAATTGGTTCTGGACACTCCAACTGTTGTTGTTGTTGAAGAACCAGGAGCCATCGAGCCACAGCCATTCATGCTGGAGAAAAACCACAAGATAATGATTGTCTTTCTGAGGAAAAACTGCCTCTGCACTAATGTGTTTTGTCTGCATCAGAAAATCCTCTGAATGGATACGTTAGCAGTGTTACCCCTATAGACTATAAAGTTGATATTTGCATGAATCAGCATTGGTGTACACTGAGACCCAGATTGTCTGGCTGAAAATTGAATTACTCAAGCATGTAAAGGATTTATCATCTCACAATCTGTGTAAGCATTCCGCATATTAATTTCCTCACCTTAACACACTGATAAAGCCACAAGTCATGCATATTCAGCAAATGAGGGAATCCAATTAATTCCCTCAATATATAAGGTGTGTAGGCATATTTTATTTAACAAAAATCATTTTATGGGCCTTGGCTAGTTTGCTAGCTAGCCTAGCTACTCTATTAAAATTACTCATTGATCTTTTGTAACATGTCTTGACCAACAATACAAGCTGACTGTATGACTTACCAGTGAATATATTCTATTATCCAAGTAAATCTTTTTTTTTTTTTAGATCCAGATAACAATCTGGATTAGTTGGTCAGAAATGCATTTTAAGATAGGAGCTATATTTATCCCGGCATAGCTGGGGGCCTAGTAGGGCTATAGACAGAGATATCATTCAAGTTACTATGGTTAGGTTTTCAAGGTCATTGAATAAGATGGTGGTTGTTGTTATATATATATATTATTGCCACCATGTCTGTTGTGTATGCATTTGTACACGTTGCACCTCAAAATCTGAATCCTCACATCAAAGTTATATCCTAGGGGGTTTGTCATGGTCAAGTAGTCAGATTATAAAAGTAATAAAATAAATAAATACAATGGGCATATAAATTAAAGTTAGGGTGGTATGGTAAATCAAAGAGATTTTATTATGTTGTCGTAAAATTGTAGCATGCTCTGGAATGGACAACTAACCCTACCCCAAGTCTCACAACCATGTACTATATTTCCATATGTTACACAGCCATCTTAATTTATTTATTTTGTTCTTGAGGTTTTGCATTCAGAAAAGTGTCTCAAAAGGAGAGCAGTGTAAACTTGATATTCCCTGACAACATTGGAAAGCTTATTGTATTCCCTGGAATATACCTCTCAGAACTCCACAATATTCCAGAAATTTCTCTCTTTAATGTCTCATAGCTTCATATTTATTTGAGGTACTGCAGGTACTTTTGGCATGGCTTTGGTTTGTACCTGTAGGTAGAATCCACCAATCCAAGCAGATGACTGTCCATTGGTGGTGGTAAGCTGTTGGAGGAAGCCATACTCCTGAGGACTGTGGATGGAGACGAGGGTGGCATCAAGCATGGCACAGTAGGACTGATGGGAAGGAAAAAGACAGAGGGAGGAGACTTCATTAGGATGCCACATTACCCATTACAGTATTTCTGGTACGAGAATTTCCATTTTGGGAGACTTTCTAATTTCCCTCCACTACATTTTAGGGCGAAATGTTTTGCGCTTTACTTTATTATATTGAACTGACTGCTGTATTTACTTGTTATTTTGCATATTCAGATATCACATTCAATGTGAAATAACCCTGAAACTCCAAATGTCACACAGCCTTGTTTCAGTTTAATAGCCAAGTGTCTTCTTTCTATCCTTTCTTATATTATTTTTTCTTCAATGGATCTGAAAGCAAGAAAATGCACATAATTGAGAGATACATCATAAGTTAACACCATAAGTACTCTTAAATTTCTTGAACACTGTGATTGTTTACTGTGGTAAAATTTTGAATGCAGGATTTATTTTTTTTGCCTGTAATTGAATAGTTTTCCGCCATCAGATTACTACTTTATTTTGTAGGATTTGAGTACTTCCTCAATACATACAAGGGCAAAAAAAGACAATAATATTCCCTCCTTTGTACACTTGACCTCTTTGTTTGTTTTTTGTATAACAACTTATTTAGATTGACTATATAAGTTGTTATACAAAAAACAAACAAAGAGGTCAAGTGTACAAAGGAGGGAATATTAT
>OMOW01103972.1:0-14622 GCA_900312555.1 Lamprogrammus exutus | reverse complement strand
CATTGGCTTCCCTGGGATCCATGGCGAAAAGGGCTCTTGTGCTCTCCGGACTGGTCAAGGAGAAAAGAAGGGAAAATGAGAGGGACAGGAGAGGGAGAGAGAGAGAGAGAGAGAGAGAGAGAGAGAAAGAGAGAGAGAGAGAGAGAGAGGCAGAGAGAGCCTGGGAAGTGCAACAGGTGTACTGTTCTCAGTGTACTGCCTGGCAGCTCTGCACAGGTAATCTAGCCCCTCCTCTGTATACCTGTCATGAGAGAGCTGTGTGGCCACACCTCCTCACTGCTGTGCTGGGCCTCTTGCCTTTGAACACTTAAATCCATCCTGGGAGAGAAAGTGATGTGAAAGGGAAGAAATGTAGTTTGAAGGACAAGGCCAAGACCACCTTATCTACTGTATCTTCCTCTGGTCTCACCAAAGGCAAATGTTCCTCTTCTAGTGTGCCAAAGTTGATAAGGATACTTTTCTCTATGTGTTGTAAATCTCATTTGGCAATAAAGTTTTATGTGTATGTGTGCAAATGTGCTGTAGTGAAATGAACGTAATTAAAGGAAAATAACAATAAAACAAAACACAAAAATCAAGTTTTAAAACCAGGGTGTCAGGACTGAAGCTTGGATGAATAATTGGCCCACAATAACAGAATTTCCATATATTTCAACTGTTTTGATTTTCAGACAAAGATTTCTAGAATCTGGCATACCAGCAGGGGGCGCATCGAGTACCACCAGTGGTACTCGTATGACAGTTTGAGAACCACCATACAAACAAAATTTGTGAAACACAAAGTAAACTACTCAGCATTTGTGTATCTATACTGCAATACACTAAAGGTCTCACAATAATAACGGCACTCATATGACATGAAATGTGTGTCCATAACTTACAGGCCAATACACAAATGACTGCAATTGTTTTAATGTTGTGCCTCCAGTAGTTTTGCCACAATAGG
The DNA here is from genome assembly GCA_900312555.1 of Lamprogrammus exutus. NCBI lineage: Eukaryota > Metazoa > Chordata > Actinopteri > Ophidiiformes > Ophidiidae > Lamprogrammus > Lamprogrammus exutus. The sequence goes on along the minus strand of OMOW01103972.1, from coordinate 13,676 downwards.
TCTTACTGTGTTTCATGTGACAAACACCTCATCTGCATAAATTCTGGCAAATCTGGTTAAATTTTAGTGGCAATTCATCATCATCAAGTTGCAAGATTGATTTCTGGTCGTAGCAACCAGATACCGCAGTCATTGCCAGAACAATGAGTGGATGCATTTCCTCCCCATTGAACCACAGGCAATGAGGGCTCCTATTGTGTTTTCAGATCACCATGGAGTTTGTTCATAGCACACCTGTTTAACTTCCACCAAACTGAACATATATGGCTCAATAAAACACTTCAGATAGTCATAAATGCTGTATTTTAAAATGACTGCAACCACGTGTTGTATATCAGAATTTGTATTTCATTATCATTGTGATCATCATAAGAGCGTAATTGTGTAAGTGTTCAAAAATAACTCAAAAACAGCATTACTGAATTAACAAACACTATCAAATTACATTCAGCATAATAGATGGCAGTATTTGCTGTCATTATGTAATGTAAAGTGAAATCACACACTCTATGCAAACATGCAGGTGAGTACACAGTGAGGTCATCTTTTGCACCGTCAGCGTGAAAATTTGAAATGCTTTGCCCAGGGGAGCTCGTCTGTCACTGAGGGTGTGGAACGTCCGGCTTTTCTGGTCCTGGTCACAGACAGGTTTACTCTTTCCTGTGACTTCAAGCGTACCAGAACAGGTTGAGCACTTTTATGTATTAATGTCTCATAATACACAGCCTACACACATACACAAAAATCCTGGTCTAACATCGAATTTGCTTATCAGTTATTCAACTATAAGGGTATAATCTGCCCATTTTGCCCTGGTAACGTCGTGGATTGTTCTGGGAATGTCTCATTATTACAAGTTCCTGGAAATTTCTTAGTTGATTTCGTACTAGATTTTTACTACCTTGTTTGTATGTTAAAATGTTTGCAGGATTACTTCAAATGTTATGAACCCATTTTGACATTTTTGACTTCGGTGGAAGAATCCATATCATTTTGATGCAGATCAGCATTATTTTTGATGATTTATATTACGTCATTTATTCAAAAGTAATACACCAATCTCAATTAAAAAACAAAACAATTCGGCATATTTACCTTATGATAGACTATCAATAGGTGCAATTTGGTCTGCATCTGGATAAGGATCAATATCGGGCAGACTAACATTTATGCTTGGACATTTGGTTCATTAATGGAATTGCTGTAGTTGACACAACTGCTAAAACTAAAACTTATCATCACTCCGTTCTCTTTATGCCAAGCACATTATTTGAACAAGGCTAAATTTGTCTAAGCTTGTTCGACCTTTGCTTGTATTATTTTTGTTCAAAATTGCCTCTGGTCTTCCTTTGCATTTTTCCCTTCTCCCATGTTGTCACTTGATACTGTTGTACCTATTGTGTTTTTTGATTGTTTTGGAGAAAACATTACACTGATAAAAGTGATAGAGTGGGGGGAGAGCGAGAGAGAGAGAGAGAGAGGAGGGTGTTCTTTTATCTTTTATTGCTGGCCACTCAGGCACCATCCGTGGAACAGTCAGGGTCCAGTGCCTCACTAATGGGATGAAACTGAAGATAGCGAGCATCATCCCCATCTCTCTCACTCTCCACATCAGTGCATGACGGAGAAGTGAAGAAATATTGAAAATTAATACTTCTGTGAACCATCCATGAGCTCACTGCTCTGTCACAGCCCTACCCCATGCACCTCCCTCAGCTCATAGAGTTTACACTTTAACCTTTGCCACACCTGCAAATCACAGTCTGACTCACGGGTTTACCAATGCAATTAATAGGAATTTGCTCTAAGCCACATCAACCACATCAAAGCCTTGTGGCAATGTTATCAAAGACAGGCATGCACTTTAAGACTGCACTGAACCAGTTTTTATTGTTGCCTCTGACATGTGCGTCTTTTGTTTGAACAGTCATCTAAGCCATACACACAGAACAAGGCGGCTGGCATTGGTGTTTGTTTATAGCACAATGGACACATATGGACTTTGGTCTCAGGATTTATTGTGATGATCATTGTCAAAGGCATTAACTTCAGGTTCTGTCAGAAGCAATACAAGTTTGTGGCCATGCAGCGAGTGCTACAGGGACCGTTTGGATGCTGAGAAAACAGAGGCTGAAATTATGGGAGGAGAAATGATCACAATGCCAATCTCCAACATGGTGGAGGCATGAAGAGGCCTAGCATTGACATGAGAAGAGAAGAGAAGAGAAGAGAAGAGAAGAGAAGAGAAGAGAAGAGAAGAGAAGAGATATTGTTCTCCATGTCACCATGCTTCACTACATGCTGCCATGTTTTAAATAGCACAGACAACTTGCTCTTATGCTGCATTTGCTCATCTGAAGGTGGTTTATACAAATGGTTAAGTGGTGTGTGTGACTTCAGAGCTTTCACGTGCTACTCGGAATTATAATACGGCTTTTTTTTTTTAATGTAACGAAATTCAAAGAATTGTTTTAGGCATTTTTTATTTTGCAAAAACAAGAACAGAAATGCACCAAGTTGTTTTATTCAGGTTATTTTCTTCCAAACTAAAAGATGAAAAGGTCACGTTAAACGTCACAACTGGTAAACTCGTGTAGCATCAAGAATCGTGAGTTTACAACTTGTAAATATGACTTTACATTGCAATTTTCAAGTTGTAAATTTGGTATTTCTCAATATCCCAGACCACTCAAATGCAGCATTATACTTTGGAGAAAGAGCTTTAGCGTAGATTTAGTGACCAAAACGTATATAGCCAACATACTGTACACATCTGTAATGGAGATCATTCGCTAGCAAATGTTGATATTCTCCATTTTTAAACAAAGATATACTCTTGAGTTCAATGGAAAATGATGTGTGTGTATGTGTGTGAGTTTTTGATAGAGAGAGAGAGAGAGAGAGAGAGACTAAGCTTGTGCTTTGCTTGGTAAACTAAGGTCACCGGAAAGGAGATTTTCTCCCCGTAGGTGAGCCGGTGTCGTGAATATTCATGCATTCATGAGGCACGACCCTTGTGATTGGCTGAGCTGAGATGTACGAATTCCTGCGAATTCTTCATTGTTAATACATTTTTAAGGTTACGGTTATAGTTATAGTTCGGGTAAGGGCTGGGGAAATATTGCCTGAACTTACAACTATGCGGTCATATCCGCACAAAACCAAGACAGAAGTACGACAATACAGTATCATGTGACAGCGATTGACCAATCACATGAACCTTTCCCTCGGCTCCCCTACGAAAAGAGAATTCACCCTTTATTCAGTGTGACGTCAAGTCAACAAGACGATAACTATATTAACTTCCGGTCACAACAATACAATATCCAAAATAAAAATTAAAAATGAATCCAAGTAGCCTGTTGAGACCTTCTTTCGCTCCCTCATACATTATCACCAATATCACTGTAATATTTAGGGGAAACCTATTTGTAATATCCATAAAGTTTTAAAATTATGCAGCATATGTTTTTGACACAGGACATTTTAACCTGTCCTGTAGCGCCTCCTAAAGCCCATATTTCATGCGTTCCAAGTGGAAACCATTTGAATACAAGGAATATCAAAATCTAATTGGAAGCTTGGCTATTTACAAAGCATGTTCATGCTCCCCAGTGGGGGAACCTTTTCCAGTTCAGTTGCCCGATGAGCTTTCCACTAAACAAAGCCACTCTCAGTCCAAAATACAAACCTTGCTCAATCTAAATGACAACTCATCCATACTGTAAAGGGATCATCTTTTGATTTTAATGCTTGTGATATCACCATAGTTTTTGTTTTGGTAGCGCCACCCTGTGGCAGTTTTTATTTTACATGCAATTAAATAAATAATAATTTCGAAATTTGCATTAATTTAACAAGCCATTTGTGTCTCATGTTTGACTCCATTGGTGCTGTCATGTTGACAGGGCAAAACTGTATCTAACTATTTAGCCAAACTCCTTGTACAGGCACTTGTAATTGCATCTTGACGACAGCAATGCATTTGTTGCTGCCTGAGAATTTAGAAGGACATTAGCGGCCTGTATTCCGACAAATTGAATACGTTTTTAGGATAAGGGTTATGCATAGGGCTTTAGTAGTCTGAAATTACAAATACACGGCCGTATTAATAGAAAACCGAGAAGAAAGTACGCCATTTTGGTGTCACATGCAGGTCCGAAAAGTCCTTCTTGACGGTCCTCACGAGCAGTGAACGCCAAACCATTCCTGTGAAGGCTTTTACTTTGAAGTCCAATGACCGGAAGTGCCAGCGAGAGCACTGCTGGCTTTCACGGTGCTGCTTGTGTGGGTTTGGGAGGTGGAGGACGGGAAGCAGGGACACCGAAAAAAGTGAAGCGTTTGATGATGAGACCGCTGCTCCTCCTGCTGCGCTCCTCGGCGTCATTTTTGCGTCCACAGCCCGCCTCCGGTGCCAAACTCCTCACACAAGCAGCAGCTCCGGCTCTCTGTCTGAGAAAAAGCATGCATTATCTAACGGAGGAGAGGGGACACCCGCATTCTCCCGACTACCGGATTTATTTTAGTAAGTTAGCTTTGTGAGAAAACGAGTGTGCTATTGGTTTTACGGTAGTTACAGCTGTTTGCAGGTTGTCAGCGTGACTGCAGGTAGCTCACAGGTCGACCTCTGAGTCAAGGTAAACTCTCGACCTTACGTCAAGTCTGAGACTCCATTTAAGGTCAAAACTTAGATATATTGAGTTGTAATTGACAGTTTTTTATTTGAATAAAATTGTCACAGAAATCACGTCGGAGGTCTCTATCTTCACGTGCTCTCACTTCCTGTTGAGAGGTCACGTGGGCACTAGCTACCAAAATAAGGAAGTTTGAAGGAAATCATGAGCGTGTTACGAATCCACTCTGTTAAAATTGATCTTTTGTTGAAACAAGTTTGTATGCAGAACTACTTCATTTGGAGTCTGTAAACCAGTGAGTTTTCACGCTGCTGAAACTATATTTAAAGAAAAGTGACAACATTCTTTACAAAAGTTATACAATTATGCTTACGTGCATTATGACATTATAGAAACGATTAAATTACTTTTAAAAAGTTGGTTTTGAATGACATCTTTGATCATCTTAGGGCAGATGAGGGTTCCTGTATGTGAGTGGAGTGTTACCTGTTGTAACGAACCAAACTATTGAAGAACTTCGGTTTGAAAGAGCCTCAAAACAACTGATTTGAAGATTCTGCCATATTTGATCTCCTGCTCGAATAAACTTCTTTTCCTGTCTAAAAATTCATGTAAAATTTTCTATTCACACTTACACATGCATAATGTAACTGTTGACATAAATCCACAAAAGCCAAGAGCACCTAAGACAACGAAAGTCTAACATGATCAAATCATTTCATCACAAATTTGAATTTAGGAAATATTGATTTATATAACTCCTGTGGTTTTCATGTAATTAATGTTTGACCAACAGTTAGAATGGTTGAGGTCCAATTCAAAATGAATGCCACAATAAATTCAATGTTTTGTTGTCATTTATGTATGGTGTAAGTTAATGTATGGTCTTAAATATTTATTTGTTTTCAAAGTGAAAAGAGGACAGACCTAAGCTGCTACACACTCTGAGCAAGGCATCATTTTGCTTAAATGTTTTGAACGTACACATGGGCCTACATGGATTTTAATAGAGCTCATAGATACTCTACATGGGGTTTTGTGTCGATAGTAACTTCTAAAATGACTAACTGGTTTTCCCAAGGTAGAGCTGTGTTTAAACTGATTATGTCACATTTAATAATGTGGGTCAAGTCTGTGTTACCTCGGCCTCCTGTGCATTTGAATTATTGTTTGACTGATTGCTTAATCTGTGTTTCGTGTCATCTTTTGGTCATGATTAATAACTAATACAGCTGTCCTGAGTTACACACACCAGTGTTTGAAATGTATAAACTGCACAGTTCTGTATGCTGTGCTATCATGTTCCATGTTAAGCAGTGACCTAACAAGCAGCCTACTGGGAATCGATTGTGTTGTATGTCTCAATTTATTATTTCTTTCCCCTCAGAAACCTCTGAAGGGAAATACATTTCACCATTCCATGACATCCCATTGATAGCAGAAACTGAACAGGTAACTCATTTAATGGCGGTGTCTTTACATTTTTTGTTTGATTAGTGGAGAGCGTTCAGGATTACACTGAATAAACACTGAAAAATCATTGACTGATCCTTTTTTTCTTGGAACAGGAAAATGAAGTACCACCTAAAAAAACTAAGAAGAGCGAAAGTGAGGTATGCTGAGATTTTTACGTTTCTTTCCTCTGTTTCGCCACTTGAAAATATTATCCACAGCATATGTTACATATAGGTTTCTGCAATTTCAGGTACTTTTTAACATGGTTGTAGAGATTCCTCGGTGGTCAAATGCTAAAATGGAGGTAAGCAGATATGTAATAAATGTGCCATTATTTGAATAATATCTCTGATTATACAATATCATGTATATGATATTCATATCAATATGAATGATATTTATGCAGGAAAAAACAGCATTAAACAAACCACTCATGAATTTGAGCTTTTATGTGGTTTTATGTGAGACGCTAACATTTACCAACAAAAGCTGCTTTGTTGGTTTTTGTTGCAAGAGGCTCAGATGTTTGACATTTGAATATGTCCCACTATAGATTCACAAACACTTTTTCTATTTGTAGTTGCTTTATAAAATAACTACGACAGCAGGAGTCCAACGTGTTTTGAGTGTTGGTGACACTGGACACTAAATGTTTATTTGTGTTATTAAAACTGATAGAAGCAATTTCATTGCAACAGTTATAAGCCTGTGTTAAATGGGTTTTACCCATAAAACACACACACACACACACACACAGGCCTTTTATTTCCAAGAAATATAAATTCTCTAGTATGCTTCTGATTTATCATGCTTCAATCTCCAGATTGCAACAGAGGAACCACTTAACCCGATCAAACAAGATGTAAAGAAAGGAAAAGTCCGCTATGTTGCCAATGTATTTCCTCACAAAGGTTACATGTGGAACTATGGGGCACTTCCACAGGTGAGATCAAAGCTCCGTATGAGGGCTGTGCGTTATTTCAGAAATATTAAGGCAAGCACCGTGAAATTACCCCAGTTTTCTTAATGCTCTGTATGCCTCCTGGCTTTTTGGCAATTAAATTTTAAGCCTTTTACGCTTTATGGGCGGTTTGGTGTAGAAGTCCTTTATCTTCATGATGTATTGGGTGTGAGCCTCGTCAGTGATTAGGGCCAGAAACATTTGATGACATCTTACATGTTTTGATGTTCCTTGGAAAAGACATGGGAGGACCCAAATCACACAGACAAAGAAACAAAGTGCTGTGGAGACAACGACCCCATCGATGTCTGCGAAATCGGCACCCAGGTAAAACTGCTGCAGTTGGAAACATACTGTATATGAATCCTACTATTAAAGAATGTCATGTTTGTACACAATGGAGGACACGTTTGGCTTTTATTTGTAGGTGTGCTTTCCAGGTCAGGTGATCCAAGTGAAGGTGCTTGGCATCTTGGCCATGATTGATGAAGGAGAAACGGACTGGAAGGTCATTGCTATCAATGCTGATGATCCAGAGGCCCCGAGTCTAAACAGTGGGTGCTTTTCACAAGAGCATCATCATCATTAATCATCATCTGACGCTGAATACCACTGACCTCTGTACCCAACCTGTGGATTAAGGACATTCACTCATTAGGAAAAATCTGCTGAAATCAAGTTAAAAAATAATGTTGCGATTGGTTACAAAAGCAAAAACGATACTATCAACATGTAGAGCGTTCCTTCTTTTTCCTCTGTTTTAGCGTGTTTGTGTTTCTCTCAGGCATAGAGGATGTCCGCAAGAGCCGGCCCGGGCATTTGGAAGCCACTATTGACTGGCTTAAGAAATATAAGGTGCCAGATGGGAAGCCTGAGAACCAATTTGGATTCAATGGACAATTCAAAGACAAGGTACGAAGCCCTTTTAAAACCTGCTTCCATTGATGAGAAGTGACAGCTGGTGCACTGTCCTATTTCCCGTGTTAGGTGGAAGCCCACTGCAGTTTCAGCGATTTAAACCGACTGGCTTCTAAGCGTTTGCACCCTAATGATACAAAATAGTGTGTTTTTCCCCCTGATGTCCTTTGTCCTCCTCATAGGACTTTGCAGTGGAGATCATTAAGTCCACCCATGAGCACTGGAGGGCACTAGTGCAGAGGCAGACGAACAGCGGAGGGATTGAATGGTGAGTTGGCGGAGGCAATTCTCTGCCACGTGTGTGTGTGTGTGTGATTGTTGTTATTAAAATATTATTGTATGTTATATATTGACTAAAGTATATTTATTGCAAACTTTTGTGTAAAAGGTGGTATTCTAAACGATCTTCTTTTTGGGGTTTCAGCAAAAATGTCTCTGTCTGCAAGAGCCCTTTCCAATGCTGCGCTGACGAGGCCAGAGATGTGGTCCACGCGGTGAGCACTTCAATACGCCGTTACACGTGACTGTTAACAGTCAACACAACAATACCATAGGAAAGATGTGTAGTAGTATTAAGCTTTAGTAATCTTCATGGACATCTTTGTGTTTACTCCTCAGGCTCCTGAGTTTGGTAGTGCACATCCTGTGTCTCCAGAGGGTAAGTATATGATGATTGGCTCCCTCTAGTTTTGCATGAATTAAGGAGTGGAAGAGATTTGTGCCATGATATGGATATGCCTTTGCTGTTTATATCATCATTACAAATATCATGACTTGATACATATCGTTATTTACCAAAATTCAAAGTATATCCTGATGTAAATTTGAGGTCATATCTCCCAGCTCTCATTCCTACCGCTGTGTCTTTACTTGACTCTAAATCTTTTCCTTGTACAGTGGACAAGTGGCATTTTCTCTGAGGAAACTCAATGGAAACCAACCAAACCTGTGGTCTAATGAAACACTACCAGTACTGCTGCATGTTTTGTATGCAGCCGGGTTTATTTTTGATAAGGAATCGTTCACAACCAAATGATGTCATGGAAAGCCGTCTGTTACCATGAAATAATGCATGGGGTGGTAGGAGAAAAGAGTGAAATCCAGTGCATAGAAACAGATTAATTGCTGAAACAGTGAAGAATAATCAGTATTTTTTTCAATCTTGCTAAATTAACCACAACAGAAAAGTAATTTTTACTGCTGTTTTGGACGCCACATTGGACGTCAGACATCAGAATGGCAACTGAAATAATAATTTAGAGGGAATCACTAAGGATTATTTGAATCATAAAGGACTGGGCTCCTTTTCATACAGTTGTAAATCCCATTGCTATAGTGCAGTATGTGTGTGAGTCATGTCCAGCTCTCATCCTGTGTTAAGGTGGAAATCATGCTAGCCTTAAACACTATTCAGTTCTGCTTTCAACCATGGGAGGAAATCATTTTTTGTAATAAATTGATTTTTTTTCTGTATTTGGGTAAATAAAAATTTTAAGTTGTGAACATGACTGTTCTTCTTCAGGTTTTTTTAAAAATCAGGAATCGCACAAACTTTAACATGCAGAAATTAAGACAAAATTTGGCTATTTATATGAACTTAGAGTAACAAATCATATTGCTTTAAATAAATATAAATTTTATTAAAAAAACACCCACATCTCAGCAATATCAGGAATGATATAATAAACAGCTTTCAATAAACTGCATTCAGTACATTACAATACTTACAGTATTAATACCCATCCTTAATTCCACTCCATGTGTAGCATACCAAACTTCAAGAGAGCTATGGAAGCTTTAAAAAATAAAATGACAGCCAAAAAGTTACACATTTGTTTTAAACCCTTAGTGTCTAACTGTAAAAGGACCAACTGTGTATTAATTGCTAGCTTAACGTGAGCCAAGCACCTACAGTGCATTGGTTAAGCTCAGAAAGTCATTCAAGTAATGTTGACTCACTCTGAAGCATCTTCAAGTATGGCTATGCTTTTAACCCGCTATATCTCAGACACCTCGGCTTTGTCAACCGCAACCTGCTACTGGAGCTGGGTCCTGCACAAGGAAATTCAACGTATATATATATAGATATATATGTATATATATATCAATATATATATAGAGACATATATATATAGATATATATATATCAAGCTGTTTTACAAAACTGGAACATTAAAAAAAACCAACTATAACCTCTAATGTTTGAGCTAACTGGATACTATAACTGTAAACATTGTGTTTGACAGTGAGGGTAATATTTACAAAGACTTCCTGGATTACCTAAGAATGATTTTCTGTTAACCTGAAAGAACCAAAGTGGATTTTTAGGATACGATGGGAGTTACTGACGGAGGATCTGTGGGCACGTTTGACAGAAATAAATGAATCTACATTAACATCAATGAAGGAGTTGTATCTCTGCAATACAAATTCTTGGTATGTACAATGTGACATAATTTATTTTTTTTAACACATTTACAATCTATTTTAAATAAAATGTTTGCAATTCTTTATTACAATTTTTTTTTTCCTGAAACAGAAATGAAGTGCTTTCAGAAAACGAATATGTTAAAGAGTGGGGTGAGTTATTATAGGATGACAGTCATTCCAATATATATCACATTAATTAAATCAAATAGAAAGGGGGGGAAATCATTATACAATTGCTTAGTGGTTATAAATTAATTTAACTATACACAGGCACAAAGATGTGCAGCTATGTCAATCACTGCCCTGATCGTGCCTCATAGCAAAAGCAAATACATTGCCACATAGTCAATGTTGTACTTTCCCTTTAGTCAACTCAGTGCATATGTATATTCAAATTTTTAAAAGATTACCACCATTCTTATAGATGAAATATAAGTACTAAAATTGTCTGAAGGTGTCTTTTCCCTCACAAAGTCACCTCGGTCTTATGAAATAGAAACCAATAATATTGGGATTCAGGATGCAATGGCAAATCCCTGAATGAGGAAAAGACAAGATGAGGATGATATTGTACACAAAATTTGTTGACAATGTCCCTGATTTTACAGTAACATTAAAGTTCAAGTAATACTTTCTAGTACATCAATAAGAAAGCAATGAACTTTTGGTGGCGTGTTATTAACATTTTGAAAGTAATATACAAAGGAAAAATAGTATGCTATAATCCTATTGCCAAAGTAGTTCTGAGGTATATGACAGGTAGGTACTGTACATTATTCAATAGCCTTCTTGTTGTTAAAAGAGTCTCACATTGTATGTTTCTAACAGGTTCAATAGCACCTTGTGAAAACAAAATAAGTTGAAACCCGCCCCTCCAAATGAAAAAAAGTCATCATTCTTTACAACACAAATTATGCCATTAATTCCAGAAAGGGAAATTAATTTACTGTACAAATCTCACCTGTTTATCTTACAATTAGACAACAATAATTAAAGACCCCACAGCAAGCCAGCTGCCCTCTGAAACCAATAGTGACACTGAGCTTACCCTGTTTTGTGTTCCTCAGTGTATGAAAAGCACATTTACTAAGCACCACAGACACACAACTACATGTAATATTCACAATCCAGGTTTGATCAATGAACCTGCAGTCAGATACTGAAAAAGTTCCTGACAGCAACACAAACCTGGAAAAACTCAAATAACAACCAAAAACAATCTTAAAAATGTTACAAATACTCCATTAGACTGGCTCAATTTACAGTATAAAGGACATAGGAAAGTGATAGAAGCACCAATAGACTGATGGTTTAAAAAATCCATTTGCATGAAAAGTTTTTTGGATCGTTTAAACAATCCTTTGAATGAATCCACCATCAATTTCATGGTAGGTATGCTTAGAAAATTAATTACTGTCAATGTAGCAAAACAGGATAACCAAATTTAATGAGCTGGTTTTACCAAAAATCATTTCTCATTATCAAAAGTGCTCAAAGAAACACAGACATGTTAAAAACCATTATGCTGCTGCTGATTTGACAGTGAGATGGCATTTTTATGTCATGTCATTTTTTTTTGGACATAATTCATTATGTCACTCAGAGAGACTGTTGTAGTTATAGTGTGAAGGCAATAAAAATAAATGGTAATAAACACTCACTTTAGCACCGTGAATGGAGTCATTCACAAAGTCAGTGTTGGATGCCAAGATGATATCTCTAAAATTTTGTAGGAAAAATAAAGTCACCAAAAAATGAAGATTTAATTCCAGTAAAAATAAGTCCTCGTGTATCAGACTGAAAGCACCAGAGGTTTTGACAGTGTGCATCTTGCAAACGTCACTGAAACAAAAATAAATACATCCTTAAGAGGGTTAACTAGTAAAGCTTGATTGTTAAAAGAGGTGAAAAAAATCCTGATGTGGGAGGTGATTCTGATCGCAGGCTCCATTTTCGACTCTTGCTCACCCTGGATAGGAAGGAGTGTTGTAAATGAGGCCAGTGGTGCTTGAGGTCTTAGTTTGTCATTAATACAACACCTTCAGTTTTCTTCTTCATGAGTGTTTTCTATCCAAACTGACTGTAAGGCCCTGTGACCTTGGTGAAGGCATATGGGGATGTATTGACATAGGTGTTTGTTGTGCAAGACGAGGATCCCTGCATGAGTGCCTGAATGAAACGCTTATAAGGAGGCTCACCACTGGGTTCTGATGATTCAGTATGCTCACGTTTCACCCCCTTCTTGCTGCTCTTACTTGGTGTCCCCTCACCACCATTCCTCTCTGCATCTTCCTCCTTCTCTCGAGCCTTCTCTGCCATCTTGGCTTCCCAAAGTGCCAAACCATGCTTGGCCTCATTCATGTTTTTGTGCTGGTAGAAGACCAAGGAGATGCGTGTTGGATGTGTGCGGTCTGGGTTTTTTAGAGGTGTTGTGGCATGCAGTTCCCGTTTTGCACACTCAATGAGGACAGAGCCATGGCTGGGTGCCACTGCAACACCGCCAATATCAGGGTCCAAGAAGTTGTGCTCATTGTCTGACCACATCTCTGGCTTCTGGGGTGTTGTGGGTGTCTGAGGTGTTCCAGGCTCCTGCTTAATATTAGAAATGAGGTGGCCTCCATTGGGTAGGCCTAACCCTGACTGTGTTTCAGAGTTCAGACGCTCACCACCTTGTGGAGCAGAAAGCACCTGTGGGCCAGGCATGCCCATCTCTGTCTTGATTTGCATATGAAAAGGATCTTGACCTGTGGGTAACATTTGAGGGCTCTGGGAAAGGTATGGATTTGGGTATCCTCCAAGCTGATTGCCTTTGCTTACAGCAGCTGTGTAGTCGAGATTTACATGGGCTGAGGCTGTTCTTGCGATGGTGTCCATAAAATGGGGGTCTGGGGCTCTGTTAGGACCATAGGGGTGGTAAGGTCTCATGGGGTGAACAGGCCTCACATTACAGCCATTGTAACCATTGACCTGTAAACCTGGCTCACCATACCGTGGTGGATAGTTGACCTCGTATCGTTGATGCACACCATACTGCTGCTCTGGGTAAAGCGCTGGTCGCTGCTGCCGATACATGTCCATTTGCTTTGGGTTTGAAGTGTAGTAAGGGTGGTAATTTTCAAGGGGTATTCCTCCGTTACACTGATAACCTGGATATGGCCGATTTGAACCATTCATGTAAGAATTTGGTACGTGGAGCTGGGGAGGATACGGAGAGGCTGGTGTTGGTGGCTGAGGGGGATACATGTTCCCGGGCTTGGAAGGGCTTGTAAAAGCGCCCG